>JAHBCN010001810.1:106616-117962 GCA_019359885.1 Listronotus oregonensis | reverse complement strand
AAGCACGGTTAGAATGGTGGGGAAAAGAACGGCTATCAACCAGTAGTTAAAAACGGTAAGTCGCGCGAAAAAATCCTTAATGCTGTGTCAATCCGTAGGTTAAACTATGGAGCTTAGAAAGGTAAAGGAGCACCATCTCCGGTGGTTGTTTTGTTCAAAAAGTGGCATTTAAATGTCAATTCGATGTTTGTGACGTAATCCTTTTGCCCTATTGTTTTGTTTACAAATAGTATAAAGTTTTAATTTTATCAAGTGGTATACAATACGGATCTAATAGTAGGTGTAAATCCAAATGAGTTTTTAGAAGTTAAATATTTAATAAAAAATAATAAAATAAATATCCACCTTCTGGGCAATACGGCGACGTTACAAACATAACCTTATCTACACAAATAATAAAAATCGAGCACTCCTTGTTAAGTTTACCACCCTTGGGTATAGCCAGCTGTAGCAAGCTAAACCAATGGAAATCAATGACCTTGACCGCAATATATAAAGTGAAGTTTAAAACAACGAGGTTATTGGTTAAGAACTGTGCTTGGGAACACCAGCGCCATCTTGCTTTATTGCAATTTGAGGGCCATTCATGGTTTAAACCATAGGTAAGGCTTTCCATAGGGTGAGCTGTAATTATCTGTGGTCAGCTTCTATTCACTATTTTAAGTTTTTTTCTGAGAAATCTTTAAAGAATTAAAATACCAAACGAAGTAAAAAAATAAAATGATGTTCATTGAGGGGATTGATCATGGAATGGATCAAGGATAACATAAACGTGTTAACACTGTTAACCTACGCGGCATTTGCGGTTAATAAAAGTTTGCTTTGGTGTTACAGGAACGAAGAAGTTATAGCAAGCGCATGTACGGAGTGGAAATGAGTTTTTTGAAAGTATCCAATAAAATAAATTATGAATTGTTTTTTTTTTAATTGGTTTGAATTTGGTTTAAACTACAGGTGTACACAAGGATAACGATAACTTACATTTTGTAAAAAAGGTAAACTCTTAATTACCACATTTTGCTTTTACTATAATGGCAAATATTTAAATGGAATTTAGTTAACTGAGGATGGTTATTTGGATTTAGTTATTTAAATCAGCTGGCTTTTAAAATAAGAATATATTTTATTGTTAAAAAGAAAAATATTAAGGTAGATTACAACTTATGTTTAATTTACTTTAAGGAAACTAGTCTTTTTATTTAAATGTTGTTTTTATCCTCGAAGAATTTTCCCTCATTTGTTTTGTATTATTATTGGTAACATTTGTAAGGCCATGTTTTGGTTTAATTTCTTATAATTTTTGGCGCAAAATTTATTTAATTTAGGAAATCAGAATAGGCACGCTAATATAAATCCACTTTACCCGAATCTTTGAATTTTGTTATGCTGTGCTATAAGGTTTGTTAGTTATCAAGTTCAGAGTAGGAAAGTGTAGGATTAAAAACTGGAACGAAGTGTAAATAAGTTCCGTATTTAATTTTTATACCAAACCTGTTGTAGACTTATTTCAGAAATTAAAATGGCTGATAACAAATGGTTTATTGACAAAAAAGTGCAAAGTAGAGTACTCTATTTCTAGATAACATACAGAACTTTAGAGTATGTATTAAATAAAAATGTCACTTTTATGAAGGGGAAAAAAATAAGGAGCACCATCTATGATGGCTGTTTGGCTTAAAAAGTGGCCCAGAACAACATTAAATAAAGAGGCGCTGGTGTGGCGGAGGGTAAGGTGTAAAACAATGAGAACCAATGACCTTGACCGCAATATATAAAGTGAAGTTTAAAATAACGAGGTTATTGGTTTAAAAACGGTCCCTTGGAACACCAGCGCTATCTTAATTTACTGCAATTTGGGGGCCATTTTTTGTAACACAGAGATGGTAATCCTGGGGTCCGATTCTGTAAGCAATTTTTTTGGCATTCCTTTTCTTTATCTCTTTTAAAACAGTGACAAACTTATAAGTTACCTTTAAGAGCAACAAGGACATGTGATCCTTATTTTGACTTTCCCTTTCCTTATATTTTTACAGAATCCTAGCTCTAGTCTTTAGAATCCATGGTCACTATTTAATTTTAGTAAAGCCGGAGTCTCATGCGTCCGATTTTCGACGATCCGATCATCCGAAAGTATTTTGATTGGTCAGAACATTTTGGCGCCATTTTTCATCCGAATATGTTAACATTTTATCCGACGTCGGATGAAGTTAAATTAATTTTAATTTTGTACGATGTCGGACGTTTCTTTCTGGTCTTCTAACCTTACTTTATTTACTTTGTTGGAGTAATTTTAATTTGTATTGAATATTAAAATAAACATTTATAATTTAAAATCTTTAAAAAATTTTAACCTTAACCTGAATTTACCTCATACTTAACAACCACTTTCTCTTCTTCCATTAAATAATATTTTAGTTCCGTTAGGTTATTAATTCCTCTTCTTTTCATTGCAGTTTCACAGGTTGACCTTTAAAATGCGAAAGAAAAGGAAATAATAGCCTAACTAAAACTTTTTAAACAAATTTAATTTTACGATTTGTGGCGATTGCCGTAAGCAAACCCATACCGGGGAGTGAATTGAGTAACCATGGAGTAACCCCCATCCAAGCAAGCAAGCAATTTTGCGATTTGCGATTATTGTTATAAAAACAGATATCTTTGTTAATTTTTAGCAAAACTAAAATATTATTGTCTAATGGAAGAAGAGAAAGTGGTTGTTGGGTATAAGGTAAATTTAAGTTAGGATCAAAACTTTTAAAAGATTTAAAATTATAATTGTTTATTTTAATATTCAATATAAATTAAAATTACCCTAGCAAAGTAAATAAAGTAAGTTTAGAAGACCAGAAAAAAACGTTCCACATCGTACGACAAAATTAAAATTAATTTAACTCTTTTGGACGTCGGATAAAATGTTAAAACATTCGGATGAAAAACGGCGCCAAAATGCTCTGACCAATCAAAATACTTTCGGATGATCGGATCTTCGGAAATCGGACGCATGAGACTCCGGCCTTACTTGATTTTTCGTTTGCTTTGTTGTTACCTTTAGAGTGCACATAGTTAAATATTTTGGTTTTATATAATAACAAAACAAGAGTAAGGTCAATTTCGTCATTGACATTTTTTTTGCTCCTTTTGCTTTAAACCGTTTCTTTATTTCATCCATCCATCACGGGTTCTATTAGCAGATTAACTGCTGCGAGATCACGGACAAAATCTGCTCGCTCCACTCTCCTTCGACATTTTAATAAAGAACTTTGCCTTAGAAAAGCCAAGTTCCCGTGTTAAGTTGGAAAGAATAGGAGAGAAACAATGGCTAATTCGATAAGTGGCAGAATTTAAATTTCGGGATTTTATGTCAGCTCAAGACCGATTCAAATTTATATATCGGCAATGTGAATGACACGAAAAGTCAAAAAGAAGTTTTGTTTTAGGTTCACAGCCGAACTGGTTAAAATAATATTGAACCATAGACAAAATGATTACAAGCAAACCCGTGTTTGAAAACAACTCCAAACAAATGTGATGGACTGGATCGGTCGCTTAACGCATCACAACTCTAATGTTTGTGCCATTAAGGTCTGGTTCTTAACAGAGAAATAGAGAAGAGGAGAAAGCGCTTCAATCTGCGCGAAAAGTCTAATATTCGCGAAATTCACGATACTTACGCCATCTATGATTGTATAACGCAGTTACTCAATTGAAGGAGGAAAACATTGGAATCGCCATTAAATCACGTTGTTTTTTAATCGATATTTATTCTAAAAACTTTTACCTTTTTCTTTCGTGTGTTGTTTGTGCTTTTACCCATTTCTTTAACTTTTTAATTGTTTTAATAATGTCGAGCAAGACGAAACGCTATTGTTCAGTGCCCCAGTGCCGAAATTACGCGGGTGAAGGTGTTTCAATTTTTTTCCTTCCCAAAGGACAATAAGTTAAAAACTGTTTGGCAAAATGTTTTAAAAATTGGAAAACCATACATATAAATTAAAAGTTGCAATAACATGTTTACAGTACCCAGATAAGCCAGCCTTGCAGCTGCAAGTGCATTGCCACTTCTTTACATCTTTATCATCTAAATTTAATGTCAATTCATGAGGGGCACTTTTTATAGCAGACGTCTAGACACACAAAGGATAATACTTTTCTGGAAGTAACACTTTCCAACAAACATGAAACTATATGATTAGCTTTATAAACAGCTTCGCCTTCGATGAGCAGCCGCGATCTTGTAACCACATATTCTAAAATATCTGCTAAAGATACCACTATCTTAGGCATTTTAAAATGGCAAAATGTAAAAAAGGCTAAAGAAACTGAAATAATAGATAAATGCTATAAAACCAATTAAACAAATAAAATAAACTAGCAAACACGCACTTGTTCCATAAGCTGTTAGGTAAAATTTGAAATGTTTTCCTTCTTTGTGAATCAGCTGATGAAGCTACAGCGCCATCTATTGAGTTAATGAATTTCGGGAATAGGGCGCCGCTATGGTTGCTTTCGCTTGTCATTTGTCATCATTTGGGCTTATTGTCATGGCATAATCTTGTTTGTAAACAAAAATTTAATTAAAATGGTTTTGGATGAATAATATTACGTTTTATAGAATAAAATTAAAAATTTTAAGATGAAAACATGTACCATTATTAAACGGTATACTATGCAGGTAAATAATTTGTATGAATTCCAAAATATTTATGGGTTAGAAGATTTTTTCTTAGAAGAAATTAAAAAAGCTCATGTAATTATTGAAATCCCACATAATGTGTTTTTGAATTTTTAGTAGAATAATAGAAAAGCAGAATACGTTATAAATGTGCATATAATATATATTACAATTTTTTAATGTAAAGGGTAAGAAGATCCAGGTGACTTGGCAGTAATTTTTTTAAAGAAACGATAAATGGAAATGCTAAAATCGGAAATACCAACTTGTTTACCCAAAAGAAGCTTTAATAATTTTTATCCAATAACTGCAATTTGCTGTCAGTAAACATATCTTTTTAATAGATTCTTTAAAAGTCAAATAAAGGCCTCTGTTGTTCAAAATTGGTGTACAGTATTTCACACTTTTTTATGTAAGTGCTGCTTATCGAAGGTGTATTTCAGAATTTGGTGTGTACAAAAAGTGTAAACTAATTCTGGTCTAACAACCAGACCTAAAGAGGATTACAATAAGAGAATATAGCTTAAAAATTCATACAATATAAAAGGCATCCTAAAGAACTTTTCAGCGAGAACATGCAAATATTGACAAAATGGCATTTTATTAAATAAAATAAATAATCAGTAAAGACGTGTTTTAATTATACACTGTATTTTATGTCAAATGTTTTTTTGTATTAAGGAGTAAATTTACTTTAAGAAATGACACTGGCTAATACATGTAGTTGGCCCAATGGAAAACTTTTATTTTATAAAATGGTTGTGCAAATTATATCTATAATCGTATATCATCTTAAGCAGGTGATCATAAGTGTGAGTTTTTTCTTTCTATAGAAAATTATAAAAAGGAAGGTCCTATATATTAAAAAAAATACATGCTATATATTAATTTTTATATGCACACTGTGATGATACTAACCTCTTAACTTATGCCACTTGTTTTATTTAGGGTTATACCTTTTTAAACAATGCTCAGGTCGGCTGCCATTCCCATATATTTTTCTTAAGGAGACTTTTTTTCAATACCTATACTCCTATTGTTTTAGTTTTCAGAATACAACCAGATATAGTCCTTGCCTTTGTAGCTTATTTTCTCAAATTTTTTAAAATCATTTTTAGTCAAGAATAGGTTTTTTTTTTGAAAATTATTATTGTAAAATTGCGAACATGAGTTTCTGTTTCCTGTGAAACTAATCTTATAATATTGTATAATTTAAGAGAATTTTTATCGATGATTAAATATTGTAGTACACACACATTCTAATTGAACAAATTATTTCATAATTTGTTTATATTTAGGCTGCTGCAGAGACAATTTGAATGATTAATATGTGACAATTGCCAATACTAAGATACCATAATAATAGAGTTATATAGAACTACAATCATGGAACTAAGTTCACACTCTTCCTCTAAGGAATAGAAAAGTGACATTCTTACACTTAATCCGATAGGTTAGTTTGCTAAACTATTGGGTTAACAATAAAACAAGATATCTTTATTAATAGGTTTTTTATTGACCATTAAATGGAATCAACTTGGTTTTACTTATTTTTTATTCTTTTCCCTTGAATAGTTTTGGTATGGTGTTTCACCATGGAGATTGAGTGATAATTGGTGGGTACTTGGGTAGAAAGGCCATCCAAAAAAGGAAAGGTATAACATTTTGTCTTAAAATTTTTTTCCTTGTCCTATATGTTCACTATCCAGGAACTGTTCTGAACAAATGTATCTGCTAGCTGACCAATTGTTTATTTGCAGTATATATCAACCATTTTTTAACCAAAACTTTCTGTTTTGAAAATCTAAAATTAAAATATTACATGTAAATTTTGTTGCGCCTGCAAGTATGCCAAAATCAAGAGACCTAAACTATTATAATGTGTGTTATCTTATAAAATTACAATTAAACTATTTTAGCTTTAATTTTTCTGGGTTTTTATTTACCCAATAAAATATTTTCACTTTATAAAATGGGGTACTTACAAACGAAAATAATTTCTTTTGCTGTACTATATCTTTTAGAATTGGAACACAAGACATAGTTCATTAAACTAAATTAAAGCATTCATATTATAAATGAAACACTAAACTAAAATAAAACGAAAGATACCAAGCCATTGAAGTCAAATCTAATCCAAAAAGTAAACAAAACATTTACGAAAAACTCTTGTTTATACGACAACCCTTTTTATTCCATAAGAACAACAAAGAAAACAAAACTTTGTTTTGTCAAATGTCAATTTTGATTTGACAAGTAGAAGCAACCATGGCGGCTTACATGCCGTCCTCGTAAAATTGGATGCGCAGTGGTCGAAGCGCTTTCTCCCCTCTTCTATTTCTCTGGTTCTTAAAGACGGGTTAACCTTAAACCATACCCTTAATACATATATAGACTGCTGCTGCTGTACTGCCGAATTGACCTCAAGAGTGAAGAGGAAACGCTATACGAGCCACATTTCACTTATGCTCTTTCACTCTAGAGCGCGCTTGTAAGTCGCGCGTGACAACAAAACTGCATAGTCCCGCATTGAGCGCGCGCTAAAGTGAGAGAGCATGAGTGCGGCCCGTATAGCGTTCTCTGTCACTCTTGGGGTCAATTTGGCAGTAGGGCATCAGCAGTCCATATATATTGTGTCTATGCCCTGAACTCTGAATTAACCTGAGGTAACCTAAAATTTTGTGCTTTTTGCAGCCTCGGATATCACTTCTGTTTCGACTTTTACCAAGTGAAGTCACGCGTTTGGAAGCTTTGACTTTTTTGTGAAAAGTGACCGCAGTGGCGCGGAAAAACGTGTTTTTGCTCCTAAAAATCAAAGGGAAATTCACTGCCAATTATACGGGTCCTTCTTCTGGGGCTAAGCGCTGTAAGCGGTTTAGGCCTAGAATTTCTGTGGTTTTTACGTTAGTGTCGTGCACGAGGTGTCTTTCTAATGGCGGAGGATTGATAGCGCCCGCGGTGTGAGACGTTAGACTTAGAGCAAAGTTGTACGCAATACCAGTAGCAGTCCTTGGTTGGATTACCGTTAATTGTGCCTTGCATCGATTAGAAAAAAGTTTGAAAAGTTTTAATTTTGAATAAGTTCGGAATTTCTGGGGGTTACAGAATCCGACTATCCAAAAGTTCTACTTACAAAGCCTGGGAAAGCTCCCGTTGATAACAACGTGAGACTGGAAAGGGGAGAGCTGGTATATTGAATCGTGAAGGACAGAAGTCAAGAATCAATCAATTAACCTCCGCACAATGCTCAACAATGAGTGTTTCAACTAGCGCACTGCCTCGTGTATTCGGTCTTGGCTGTTTCAATTAATGCTCGCTAATGCGGCATTAATGCGCCCTGTGCTCTGTAGTTGAAAAACACCCACATCTAATATGGATTGCAGAGGTAAGGATCACTCTTTCTTATGAGGCGCACTAGGAGGCGCTGGTGTAGCTAAGGGAATTAAGAAGAACCAATGACCTTGACCGGAATATATAAAGTGAAGTTTAAAAACGGAGTAATTGTCTAGAAAGTGGCCGCAACTCCGATTTTTACCAAATTTGGTATACGGGGGTTTTTTGGGGCGCTGATTACGAATCTGAAAACCTTTTTTGGCGGAAACGTTTTGTTTTTGAGATATGTATTGTATCATCAAACGTGAAAATCAAACCAACCTCATTTACACTATTCCTCCTTCTTTTTGGACAGAATTCTTGATTTTTTACACTAAATTGAAACACAATAATTGATAAACACCTTTTAAAAACTTGTTTTTATATTTATTTTATACCTATTTTTCATTTAATTGTAAAAATTCACTTTCAAACTCCGCAACCAAGTATACAATAGGCAATTCACCCAAACAAACACTGGCCGCCCCGTTTGAAAGTGATACTTGGCAATTTAATAAAGAAAAGGTGTAAAATAAACATAAAAAAGTTTTTAAAAAGGTGTTTTAAATATTATGTATTGCCACTTTAGTATAACACCGTCAAGAATTGTGTTACAAGAAGGAAAGCAAATATAGTGTAAATGAGGTTAGTTTGATTTTCAGAGTTTGTATGATGGATATCTCGAAAATGAAACCGTTTCCGCCAAATATTTTTCAGATTCGTGATCAGCGCTTGCCAAATTTGGTCAAAATCGGAGTTGCGGCCACTTTCTAGACAATTACCAAAAACGGCTTTCTGGAACACAACGCTATCTTAATTTACTGGAATTCGAGGGACATTTTTGTAACACAAAAATGGTGATTCTTACCCCTGAAATCCATGATAAACTACAACTGGTTGTCAGTTGTCAGTTGTCAGATGTCAAATCCGGTGATTTGTATTTTTCACTTTTGCATTTTTATTTGCCCAGTTTTTCTCTAAAAAACAAAAATGACTGTAATAAATAAGGTATGTATTGTTACTTTGGTAATAGGTTTTTGTTTTTATTGTTACATAGCTGCAAAATTTTCAGCACGTTTTATTTTTTTTTATATATAAAACCATGGGCCAAGAAGTTTCTGTTTCACGCAAAAATCGTAAACGTTTTTTAAAGAAAAACATTTTAGAGAAACCGGAACAGTGTTCTCTTGATAATTTAGATATTGATTATTTTAATGACAATGTTAATTTTCCAGTATCCAGTAAAGAAAATGTAACTAAATTTTAGTTACAGGGTTTGTAAAAGCAGTTTTTTAATGATCAAACAACATTACAGTTTTACAATATATTTACTGCAACTTCTGCCTCCTAAAATTGATAGCTCATAAAATAAAAGCACATTTCTTGCATTTGATTAAAAAAAGAAGATTAAATACCGTTAGTTAAGCTAAGTATTCTAAGTGCCAAATTAACATTGCAAAATAATAAGATGATATTTTCAATATTGACACAATATAAAACTCAATTATAATGATAATAATGTTATATTATAGAACTACATATAATGTAGAAAAGGCTATGAATTTTGAATATTCACATTAGCCAGAAAAAATATTTACCATATCTTTGTACTTCATTATACTTTGTCAAAGTCAAAAGAAGGAAAATTTCATATCTTGAAGACTTTGTAGGGTTTGAAAGGTATTGCACCCCTAGTTACAATCATTATAACTTCTGTCTTTCGTTTAGTTCATTTTGCTTATTTTTCAGTCAAAGCAAAGTCTCTGAGAATGAAAAACTGTGACCCAAATATAAAAATTTGTGTTTAATGGTCTCAAAATGTCCATTAGGAACATGTAAAGAAAGATTAACATTTGGTTTTTAAACGTTTCTACACAGATTTCACTCTATATGCAATGATTTAATTTATAATATTAAAGATGACCTGTACTTATGTATGATGCCATTTGGTTTCCAATTTAACCCAACTGCTCTTCATGTCAGATGTTCAATATTTCATTTAAAATTTCTTTAACTTTAATTTCTAAATTAGAGCTGAAGAGTTGGCGACTGTAATACATTAGTATAAGTTAATTTAAAAAGCAAAAACATTGTTTCGAGTCTAATGTAAAGTTTAGGAATATTTTTTAGAAATACTTTCCTATAAAACTTGTAGAGGTTATTTTCAGGGTAATTTATTTAAATAACTTTAAAAAAACTTATACATATTAGGTTTCCCGTTGAAATATTTATTCTCAGTTGATTGTAGTGACTTTTTTTCTAGTCTTCACCTATAAAGGTGCAAAATACTTTCATCATTTTATGGGCAGGAAATCCATGCGAATAATCGTAACATGGTCGAACTTTGTTGAAGTAATTATAATGTTTTTATTTCTAGATGGATGTTGATGGCGGGCCCAAAGGAGAAGGGTTTCGGTCCTATTACATTACTAAAATTGAAGAACTTCAACTGATTGTTGCAGAAAAGAGTCAAAATTTGAGAAGATTGCAGGCCCAAAGAAATGAACTTAACGCCAAAGGTAGTACCCAGAGGTCTAGCTACAAAAATATTTTTTAAATTTTTTTTTAAGAGGTTATGTTTAGTTAAAATTTTCAAAAATTATTTTTTATTTAAATTTTGTTTTCATAATGTAGTAGTACATATATCTAATTACACCCAAAAAAAATAATAATTTTGGCGGTTTAAACAGCAATTACCATATTTTTAAAAAACATTTTTTAGTACGTATGCTTCGAGAGGAACTTATGTTATTGCAAGAGCAAGGGAGCTATGTTGGAGAAGTGGTTAAACCTATGGACAAAAAAAAAGTTCTTGTCAAAGTCCACCCAGAAGGCAAGTTTGTAGTTGATATTGACAAGAATATTGATATCAATGATGTTACACCAAACTGCAGAGTTGCACTAAGAAATGAGAGTTACACATTGCATAAGATTTTACCTAATAAGGTAATATTATATGTGTGATCTAGGGTGTATAATCTAACTATACAGCCACTTTACAAAGATTTAATATTTGTTTCTTTCATAAATAACTTATTTTATTTTTAAAATAGGTTGATCCTTTGGTTTCCTTGATGATGGTGGAAAAGGTACCAGATTCAACTTATGAAATGGTAGGTGGCTTGGATAAGCAAATTAAGGAAATTAAAGAGGTAATTGAGCTTCCTGTAAAACATCCAGAGCTTTTTGATGCCCTTGGTATTGCACAGCCAAAAGGTGTACTTCTTTATGGTCCACCAGGTAAGTTACAGTGGTTACCTAAATGATTACAGACACAAGACGTTTTTAAGTAAATTGTAATA
>JAHBCN010001810.1:0-106606 GCA_019359885.1 Listronotus oregonensis | reverse complement strand
CGACAGATTAAGAGGGCATACATACAAGTTAAAACAAGAGCGTTTTTATAAGCTCTGTCGTCAACACTTTCTATCAAATAGAATAGTCAGGAAGTGGAACAATTTACCGAACAGTTGTGTTTGTGCGGAGACAGTGAACGCATTTAAAAACATGTATGACAGTCTCAATTAGAATACAAGTTTGAACGGCTATAGCTGCCTAACTTAATCCACTAATAATAATAATAATAATAATAATAATATAGTTTTCTAACACTCCTGATACTGCTTGTCGAGCTTGCCGACAGCAACCCGAAACACTAATGCAATTATTGTCAGCTTGTCCAGTGCATGCTGTAAGTGGTTACATCCACCGACATAACGATGCGCTTCGGGTACTTTATTATCACCTCAGACATTATTACGGCATCGACGAAACGGAATTTGCCATTTGCTCCCGACGATATCGGAGGCAGTAGTGGAAAATGACAACTGTCGCATATATTGGAATTATGCATTCCCAACTACGCATCAAATTCGCGCCAATAAACCTGATATCGTTCTCCTTGATAAAAGAAATAACTCTATGTATGTAATTGAGTTCTCTGCCCCAGCGGAAACTAACATCGATATAAAGGAACGGAGAAACGAGCCAAATATCAGGATCTACTGGCGAACTTCGAGGCTCTATCCGGAGTATAACGCGATTGGTTGTCCTGATTGTCGGCGTTTTGGGGCATAAAGGAAAATGTTTTGGGGAGCAATTTTAGTCAACATTCACCGAAAACTGGTGATGAAAATGCAGAAATCTGTTGTCCTTGGGTCCCTTCGTTTACTGAGGCAATGAATTTGCCGAAGATCACTGACCGAGGGACGCGAGGGTGGTCTTCGATACGGATGGCCTTCCGCATGACGCCCTATGGGGTCGGAGCCATGGGATACGTCATGTCGGACCTTTCTAAAATAATATTTATATATATATATATATATATATATATATATAATATATATATATATAATATATATATATATATATATATATATATAATACTATATGTTCGGATAAACGAGTTGCAAGTTATTTGAAGTTAAAATCTGTTTTATAGCATAGTTAGCCATGGATACAACCCAAAGTTTAAAGTAGCCGTTACATGTTGTCTTGGAAACCAGTGGCGGCTCCTCTAGGTTTGCAGGTTGAACCGAAAAGGTTAAAATAAATTTATATATAATATATATATATATATATATATATATATATATATATATATATATATATATATATATATATATATATATTAATCATACATAGTTACAGATTTTTTAAAATTTATTCGAACATCTGTATTTATTGTTTATAATGTTATCTCGAAATAACAGCCAAATTATTAAAAACTGCCTGTCGCTAAAATATCATTAATTGCGCGTCGCGTCGCGTCGCATCTAGAAGCCGATGCGATGGTTGAATAAATGCAAACCAATTGATTCATTACGGCCCGTGATGGAGTCTCGTCTGGCATTGGGCGCTGAATTTATTGTCAGCGGCATGCGGTGCAACCTTATTTATCTCGCAGGCTGATTTACGATTTCTGAAGTATAATTTGTTATTTGTTTATATGTGTAACATATGTAGTACTTGTATGATTTTTATTACAGTTTTGTATGTCTATATTATTTACTTTAAGTTTATTGTGGTTATTTATTTTTTTAAAGAACCATTAAATATAACCACTTACTTTTAAACCACGAGCCGCCACTGTTGGAAACCAAACAAAAATTGACTTCTGTCAAATACTTTTATATTTTACTTAGCTGTAGGGTTGTATCCATGGCTAACTATGGCTTATAAGAACAGATTTTAAATTCAAATAACTTGCAACTCATTTATCCGAACATAGATAAGTTATATATATATATATATATATATATATATATATATATATATATATATATATATATATATATATATATATATATATATATATATATATATATATATATATATATATATATATATATATATATATATATATATATTTGAAAGGAAGATTAGCAGAATTTGAATTTTCAATCATATACAGGGTGTTCCATTTAAAATAACGAAGTCGATAGTGATTTGTTAATTTTCCGATCATCATTTGTTTTTCTATCTTGCACCATGAAAATCTTCATGAAAAATCCTGCAACTTTCATATAAACTATTTTTTTCTATCTATAAAAATAAAGATTTTAAAGGGGTGCGCAATTATACGGGAAAACCCTGTAAGTTTACAAAGCACCAATTATGTGGTACTATTATTTTTTATTATATGCTAGTATCATCAGTTCTGCTCCTGCATGGTAATTTTGATAACATCAGCAAAAACACTAACCAATTCTGCATCAGTTTGATTAAGGACTTTTTGTGGTATTTTCAATAATAAGGGTGGGGGAAGATGATAAATAATGCAACTTTCAAGTAGCACTGTCTCCAACATCTTTTATCAAATGTGGTTTTAAATAAGTCCTCGTTTAAAAAAAATCGGTTTTTCGAGATTTTCTCGATAAAGTAAAATACTATGATATAGTTTTTATTGCAAGTTTAGGAGAAAAAATACTTACACTTTGGCGAAAATCGCATTTTGATATCTGCATTCATTTTCGAGTTGTTTTAAAGCAAAAGAATAATTACAGTAAAAAAAAAATATTTTACCAAGTGGAAGGTTTACCTATAGCCATTAAAATACTAGAGTATTTTACAAACACGTCAACCATTTATACTCTACACATACTTCTATTCAATCAACCTTTCTTTTGATAATTTATGACTAATAAGGTATAGTGATATATTTGTATATTTTTAGGAACTGGAAAAACCCTTTTGGCACGTGCTGTAGCACATCATACAGAATGTACTTTTATTCGTGTTTCTGGTTCAGAGTTGGTGCAAAAGTTTATTGGGGAGGGATCTCGAATGGTTAGAGAGTTGTTCGTTATGGCCAGAGAGCATGCTCCGTCTATTATCTTTATGGATGAAATTGATTCCATTGGGTCATCCCGTATTGAGTCAGGTAAAATATTTTAATGCAAAATTATTTAAATGTTTTATTGGTATTCTCCTTATATTTATTTATTAAGAACTTTATTGGCTAATTATACACACATTACATCAAAGGCCATTGACTGCAGTCTAACAACTGCCTGAAACAAATAAAATTGTAATATTAATTGACAATTTAGAAGATGCAAGGACGAATATTTAAGTATATATCGGTAAAAAAAATATGTATACCCGTGCAATAATTGTAAATTCAGTGGGGGGTAGGTAGGTAGGTTTAAAGTGAGTGGACTTTTTACGCCCTCCACTGCGACCGCTCGGTCTATTGTGGCTCACACCTTTTTATATTACTCCCAATAGGTTTAGACTTCTAATGAATCTGGTGTCGCTACCTCACACGAGCACAATGTGTTCTGGTGTCCCTGTCTCCTGGAGAGTATGACGAGCAGACGGTTAGATCCGTCATGCCCTCCTCTCCGGGTCTAGTGACGTGGGTAGCTACCAGGTCCTTGCTACAGGAACCAGATGTTCTTTCTGAGGCCGCATCTCGGCCTACCATATGAAAACGGTCCTATCCGCTTCTGTTTAAAGCCAGGGAACCTTTTCCTATAAAGGCGGTTCTGTCCGCCTTCTGTTTGGATTCAGGGATCCCTTCCTAAGCACAGGTTTGTTCGGGATGGATTAGCCCTTCCCTGAAACAGGCGCTGGTGACTTGGGCACTTCGAAACGGATTCACCTTTGGTCGGCGCACCTTTGTGTGCTTGCTACCTTGAGTGGCACCTCTCGAAACGGATTTATCCGTTTCGGTCAAGCACTTGTTCACTTTTTCCATGAAAGCGTTCTGTCCGCTTTCTGTTTGGAGCCAGGAAGTAATAGTCCACCACGGCAGAGCCCGCATTACGCAGTAAGGCTAGATACTCTGAGAGGTCGCCCTGTATCTCAGAGGCACCTTTGGAGACACCTGTTTAAGGCACAGGATGTCATTCACTCATCAGCACGGTATCCTAACACCTTGAGTTAAGCCTTGTGTTCATCTTAGCTTCGGATCCCGTTCCATACGCTAGCCAAAAGAGTTGCCGATAACCAGAAAATCTAGCGTATGTTTTAAAAGATCCTACTGGGCCCAACCACGACAACAACGTGTGAACACAACGGTTGGGTCAGTGAAGGAAAAAGCAGTTTGGTTCTAAAAGTTTTCCATTATGGATAAAATCCGAGGACTGACAGCGGGATGCTGTTTATTTAATGGAATTATTGTTAAATATAGAGGTAGCATTGGTGTAGGGTTTTGTCAATAATTCTTTTAAATGTTGCTCAATTGATTGGATAGCAGTAATCTGCCAGTGTTATTAATTTTAAAGCTCTAACTGGATAGGGTTGTAGCTTCCACTTGTAAAACCATTTCCGAGATTTTTTTCTTGAAGTGTTGGTGATTTCAATATTTGTTGTATTAGCGGAATATCTTATTTTGCTTAATATTTTGGCAAAATATTTAATAAAGAAAGGCGAACGACCCTTTGATCAATCAATCAATCAATCAATCAATCGAACGACCCTTCTATAGGTAGAATAAAGAATGCTAAGTGCTGTGAGAAAAGTCATTTCCTATATTTCACACATACCGATCAAAACTGTAGTAAATTATATGAAGTAAATTTTACAGGAGAGGAAAAATAATATAAGTATAGTAGTATTTAGGATAATTCTTAATAGCAATGCCACCAAGGTTAAATAACATTTTGTTTTGTAAAATTGACTGCTTATAAGTAAGAGATGAACATTAGCAGACCATTTACATAAGCAGTATTTATCATAAACATTGTGAAAGAGAAATGTCAATTATCCCTTGCTTGTTTTACAAATTGATTATTATTATTATTTAATGTAACTTCAGTTTTCCCTAGTGTGCAAGGCCAGAGGTTTATATACTAGATGGTTTTTGAAATTTGTCTCTCTAATAGTTTTGAAAATATGCAATTTTTTCCTATGTGATGTCCATTTTCATTTTAAATATCATAATGTTGACCAGTTTAGCCACAAATTAGTTACCAAGGTTACTTTACATGCTAGTGGCAGTTTGTCAATTGATTAGAATAAGATCGCTACTTTAATATAAATAGTTTTTTATTTAAAATGTCTAGACATCATTCGAGTCCAGAAGAAGCAAGTAAAGCTCTGGGTTTGTTGCAACCCGTTGTAATGTATCTCAGAGTGTAAACTGTCATCAGTATGTAAAGTATCCATGGTAATCACTGTGTGGCTAAACTAGTCAACATTATGGTATTTAAAGTGAAAATGGACATCGCATAGGAAAAAATTGCATACTTTCGAAACTATTAGAGTTAGAGACAAATTTCAAAAACTATCCGATAGATAAACCACTGGCCAGTTTGACTGGTTCTTATACGTGAAATTGAAATCCGCCTATAAAACATACTTCTTTATTTCATCCTGTACAATACAACTATGTTGTAATAAAATGCTTCTCCATGAGTAATTTAAAAATATAATGATGTACATTTGATCTGAAATAAAAATAATTAAAAATCGTTTGCTAGTTCCCTAATTATTTAGCTTTAAAATCACTCTTAAATAAATGATATCCCTTAGTTTTGCGTTGCAGTGTATGTATAATATATGTCTCTAATGGGCCACTGATCTAGGTCCTTTGACCCTTTTAGCATAACACATATGGTGGAATATTTGCTTTTAATTTATCTTGCAGCATCATTTTTATTAGTATTTTAAAATTTTGCCAATGACTGGCATCATTGTAATTGGTTTATAACTTGGTAGTAAGCTTAAATGGCTTTTAGGTTTAACTATGGGAATCATTATGCCTTGTTTCCAGTGTGTAGGAAAATAACATTTGTTTAAGGAGAATTAATATATTTTGATTATATAATGTTGTAAATTGATATAATTTTCTTAAGATAATCTTAGAAACAAAATCCATTCCGAGTGTTGCGGTTTTGCCCCTTTTCAATATGGTGATATATTTTTCTTCTGGGATAAAGTATTCTTCAAAGTCGAATGAAATAGTTTCAAAGAATTCATCATACCATCTGTTGACTTGGTTTAAATAAAGTCTTAAGAAAATTAATATGGATAAAGTGTACTACCATTAGCAAAATTATAAATAGGAGGTAGATTGTGGTAAAGAGAATGTGAAAAAGAAATAAAGTGGGTGCCAGTCTAGAGCGTTAGCGTACCCCTGTATTGATTTAGTGAAAGCTCAAAGCATAACCTCTTTCAGTAACAGTTATATGTTGATTAGAAAGTAAACCATAGGTCCAAGAACAAAGTTTGGTGAGAAACCATAGACAAAGAAAGAAATATTTTTATGTTGTGCATCATGCTATTCCTGGTCAAAAAAAAATAAGATAGACACATATTATTTTCAAATTATTGCTGATATGATGCCTATCAATTGCTCTGAACTAAATAAAAGGGCATTTATAAAAGGAAACAAATTAAATAATCTTCGTTTTTTACTGAGGAAGTAGCAATTTAATAAAGGGTGTAGGATATTACACTCAAGTTTTACAATAATTTGTACTGTCCTAATGTAATTCGATTTCTGTCAAATAATCGGTAAGACCATCAGTCTTATTTCAGTAAATTAAGTAAATTGAAAGGCTATTTTAAAACTTGACTTTGTGACCATCTTTTGTTGACCTCATGTTTTTATTAAAATTTTTATAATTTTAATTTAAACTTATGACTTAATTCTGATAATTTCTATTTTTATTATGACATTAAAGCTAGTTTGTGACTTTGACTTCACTAATTATATATTATTTGCTTGTATACAATTATAAAATTTTTGAAAAACTGTTTTCAAGATGGTTTAGAGACGCTGCAGAGACATAAAAAAATGCATAGATGCAGTAAAGGATATTTCTTCTTATTATTAAATTGGTCTTTTTCTAGGTTCTGGTGGTGATTCTGAAGTACAAAGAACAATGTTGGAACTGCTTAACCAACTTGATGGTTTTGAAGCAACCAAAAATATTAAAGTTATTATGGCCACAAATCGTATTGATATACTTGACCCTGCCTTGTTGCGGCCTGGGCGTATTGACAGGAAAATTGAATTTCCTCCACCAAATGAGGAGGCTAGGCTTGACATCCTAAAAATTCATTCTAGAAAAATGAATCTTACTAGAGGAATTAACCTAAGAAAAATTGCTGAACTTATGCCTGGTGCCAGTGGAGCTGAAGTTAAGGTAATTTATTTGATTTAACTTTTAGATTAATGGTATAAGAGTAAAGAAACATAGGGTGAAGATCTATTGCCTCAAAATTGGTTCTACTTTTGTACCTGCCCCAGCGATCCGTTTATTATAATATTTTTGGCTGTGACAGTATTCTCATAGTACAACTTTACATTTTCGAGACTTTACAGTAATAAACCAAAATTATTTTATTTATATATAAATGGTTTTACAGTAATAAAAACATATTTTCAACATAATTTTTATACCGCACCTACCTGGGGGTTATTGTATTGGTTGTAAAAAGTATCAGAGATTCTGTTGTAGTTTATAACAGTTCTATTAGATGCATATTTCCTACATATATTTGAGCCTAAAGCACATTTACAGTGTTTGTCTTTTATGTCTAGTTTGCAGCTTCTAAGTTTTAAATACATCTTTGTAAACTAATAATTTCTGGAAATGTATGCCTTGTGTCTAAATTATTTGTAAAATTTTCTGTTCCGTCTTTTTACTACAATATGCATTATGTTTATTAAATCTAGTTGTGAATTTGTTTTTGTCTGTTCACTACAACAGCCATTACATTCCTCGCACTTGAGCGAGGAGTTTATATACTCCTGTCCTTTTAGTTTTGTTTTTTGCATTAAAAAGTAAATTATATTACCGATTTGACAAGTTAAATGCAACTTTTTGGATAAAATTTGTTAGGATTGAGTTTAGTTTTTTATCCTTTGGTGATAATGTTTTTTTGTCAGTTTTTGAGATCTTTAAGTCTAAAAAGTTTAGTTGGTTTTTTTTTAGGGTGAAATTTAATTTAGGATGAATAGTGTAGACATAATTAACTGCGGCGGATGGTGTTGGTCATTTGGTGAATCATTACCTGCACCATCATTCAATTTATGTTCTAAAATTGTATTTAAACTTTTTATTACAGGTAACCAATCATTTGCTAATGTCAGTTTGTTAACAAATAAAAATAAGTGATAGAATAAAATAATTTATAGATAATAGATTGTAATAAGAAACTTAGAGAAAACTTAAAAACATAAATTTAACGATGGTGTTGACTGACCAAATGGCCGACACTAGCCGTCGCTGCTAATTTATAATATTTTCCAACTTCACCGCCCTTTTAAAAAAATCGTTTAGAATACCATCCATGTTTTTACCAAAACAAAAATATTTGAATAATTTAAATTCATAAATGATTCTCTAAAGTGTAACATAGATATTCTGGTCATCAGTTAGCTTAAAGGAGATAATTTGGCAAGACAGTATGTTTTTTTTTACATAACTGATTATTATATTAAAAGTAATTTCTGTTATTGTAGGATTAATATTTCTATTATCATGTTTTTCTGTTATGTTTATACATCATTTGCTGATATATTTAACAACATATAGTAACTTCAAATTAAGCACAGACAGTTTAATTTACATTAACAGATTGACAACAATGCAAACCCATCAGTACAATTGTTTTGTTGATTGGTTTTACACTGGCAACAGCGCACTGACGACATAACTTCCTGAGCACACTTAAGGTTTCTTCGCAGAGAAATCTCAAACTAATTCTTTTGTGCACAGTCATGAACGATTGCAGATCGTTATAAACCATAACTATGGTACACGAGCTAATGAAAATAGAGAAATACAGCTTCCTGTTAGTCACAACCACCCAAACATTAAATATATTAGTTATATTGGGCCCAAAGTTTTTAATATGTTACCCTATATAATTAGGACTGTAATAACTAAAAGAAAATTTAAAAAGTTGTGTAAGGAATTTATTTATAAAAATTGTGAACAGTTTGAAGGGTTGTTTAGTTGATGTCGGCTTATAATTTTATTTTTCTTCATAAGCGGAAATCTGTTCTTATTAGGAAGAATTGTAATATTTGTTTTTTTTTAATATAATACTTAGGTTTTAGGTTGTTATGCACATACAGATGTTCTTGCATCTAGGTGCATTTATACAAATGTTTAAATTAGATTCAGTTTTAGTGTTGTTGAAATAGTATTTTGTAATTGTAAATTTGTTATTGTTGAATAAATAAATAAATTGTTGTTGAATAAAAAAAAAATCATTTATCAGGTATTATCATTTAGTTAGGTGACCGGCTTCCAACTGGTCACCTGAAATATTTATAAAATCTGATTGGCGCTGAATAGTTTCTGATTTCTTTGCGAACAGACCTTTAATTGCACTCCTCATAAATACCAGTGTTGCCAAATGTAATTTTTCCGAAGGAAAATAAACGGTAAACTAATTCGTCGCCTTATTAAATTTGTAATTTGCATAATATCACGAAACTTTAACTATAAAGGTGTTCTTTAAATAAAACATTTATTTGTTGACAAAATTCATATGACAAATCCCACGATTTCAGAAGTGTTTTTTTTTAAATATGAAAATACAAAACGAAACATGATTTGTTTACTTGGAACTGCTTTGCATAAAAACCTAATATATATATATATATATATATATATATATATATATATATATATATATATATATATATATTTTTTAAATATATATATATATATATATTTTTTTTTTTTTTGATCATGGTAAAAACTCTTGTTTATATGTACATATGTAGTACATATTGTGATTTCTTGGAATATTTAATAGGCATACAGGGGATCAAGCCATAAAGAAACTTTCCTAGATAAACCTAATTTAGAATGAGCTTTTTAAATTTTACCATAACAAAGACACAATATTTTTTTTTGTCACCACAGTCAACATCTATGATCAAGGACAAAGCTCTCTCTGAAACATTATAGGTTCGTTCCCACCGCAGTTTTTGATTCGCCATATAAAGCTTTTGGAACAGTTAAAATCGATTTAACGCGCAAGTCTCGACCTGTTTTATATGAGTACAAAAATGAACTGCAGTTAGAACGGTTTGTGTATCAAAGGGTTTTTGCTTTTCATCGGGATCAAAATGACCCCTTGAAAACGGTTCACAAACGATGACAAGTTAGGAATGTTTTTGCTGAAAACCCATCAGAAAGATGTATATAACAAGAATCGAGATATGCTCCCCTTAGAAAGGTCCGGGATATTTGTTAAATAGGTAAAATGTAAAAAACATCGAAAAATAGTTATTTGTGCAACCAGTTGGAAAAAGCAATGTTTTTCGTAACAAGCAGATTTCTTTTTGTTCCGCAAAAGAATGGGAGTTATGAAAAATAGTGTCTCCCAACGTGTTTCACACAATATTTTGTCTAAATTATCCCTTCTTAGAAGTTATTAAAATTTTGTAATAATATATTATATAATTGGGGAAAATAAAAAGCCGCTTTAAGTTAAAGATATTTATTTTTATGATAAACATAAAAATAAATATCTATTATGAATTTATAATATATTTTTAAATACTAATAAATACTTTGACACAGCAATATAAATGAATGTGTAGTTATTACCTTAACAGGCTTATTGCTAAACTATATAATTATTTCAAAATTCAACATCATTCGCTCATAGTATACTTTTAAATTCATAATTTATGTGTCACACTGTACTCAAGATTTCCTTTATATAAAAAGAGCAAAAATTAAAATATAATTATTATTAGTATTATTTTTACCTAACCGATGATTTGGTTCCCAAACCGGACGTGCCCCATTTATTAACCGAAAATTTTATTACCAATTTTGGACCAAAATACGGACAAACCCTTATTTTTGGTCCGCAAACCGGCTATTATTTTACCTACCTGATGATTTAGTCCGCAAACGTCCTGTTCTCATGGTACCACCTCATTTTATATCCTTTCAGTAAGGTATCTCATATACATATTGATTTCTTAAAAAATCTCCCAGAAAATGTTATACTTCCTATTTGTATTTAGTGCTAAAGCAAAAATACTATTTTTATATATTTTAGGGTGTTTGTACTGAAGCAGGAATGTACGCTTTGAGGGAAAGAAGAGTTCATGTAACACAAGAAGATTTTGAAATGGCAGTAGCTAAAGTTATGCAGAAAGACTCTGAGAAAAATATGTCTATTAAAAAGTTATGGAAGTAAGAATTAGAAGGAATATCTTTTTTTTAATATTATATTTTGTATTTTTAAGTGTGCCCATTAAAATAGTATAAAAAGAAAGTGTTTTGAGTTCTTATGTCCTTGTTTAATACATAACAATTTTTGTATTGCATAACACGAGGAGTAACAACTTTTATATAATACTCTTGTCTCCACCCGCCGTTTATCTCAAAAACAATTTAACAAATTCGGCATCTTGTCGGTTTAACAAAAAAAAAAAATATCCATCACACGCCACACTACATTTCGTCCTTGGCCGACGCAGTTGCAACAGGAATAGCACCCTTTTTTGGAAAACTAATTGGAGGAGTGTAGCAAGATGAGGGCAGGCAAATAAAAAAAAACACTATCCTATTTGTTCTTGCACGATTTTGTGGCTGGATTGAGACTTTATCAAGGTCCTATTTAATAAACTTGATGAAAGCACTATCTTACTGTCTCCAATCTTTGGAAAAACGCTTGAAGCTGGCAAAACTTCTTTGTTTTTGAAATAATTCTTCTTCTTAATCAAAGTTCTAAGCCTTTTCCCTGCACAGTAAAAAAGAACTTAGACACTGCATCTATTTATAGAATAAAAATGTTTTTAGAGAGAAGGAATGAGCTGTACAGAATTGTATAAGCAAACATAGTATATCAAAGCTTATTGAGCGAGGAATTCTGTACCAACTTTTCCTCTTTTAAAACTGATTAATGGCATTATTTTGAAAGGCTCTTTTGCATTTATCTTAAGATAAATGTTTGTATTCTTATTTTACTAAAAAGGATAATATAAGCGTTTTTAAAAATTCATGCTGAACTAAAATTCCATCCCTCATAAACTCAAAGGGAATATGAACATTTAATTAATTTTATACAAACAACTTAAAACTGCCTTTAATATTTAGAGATTTAATATATAAAAAATGCCCAAGAATTGCTTAAAAGTCGTTTCGCCATCGCCATTCTTACTACAATTGCATTTAATAGCCAGTTATGTGTTTTTGTTGTAATTTTTTTTTCTTTTTTATTAGTATATTCTAAGGAAAAAACAAAAAATTAATTTTATTTATCATTCATCTTATCGCTGTTTTCCATTGGTCCAAGTAAATGATAAGTAAAGAAGTTTCCCTTATACAGGGTTAGTAAAAAGTACTATCTTGCTTAAATATCTTTAAAGCCGCTTTTACTAGTCTTGGGTAGTTCGCGAACGAACTAGGTTGGAAGAGTGCTTCTTCAGGTAAACTCACATCAAGACAACCGCACCTGAGAGCGTTTGAAAGTGAAGGTTGCAATTGAATGGTAAAAAGGTATAAAATAAATATAAAAACACGTTTTTAAAAGGTGTTTATAAAATATTGTGTGCCAATTTAGTGTAAAAATCAAGAATTCTGTGCAAAAAGAAGAAGGAATAGTGTAAATGAGGATGGTTTGATTTTCAACTTTGATAATAAATATCACAAAAACGAAACGTGGCCGATTTTTTTTCAGATTCGTCATCAGCGCCTCAATTATACCAAATTTGGTCAAAATCGGAGTTGAGGGAACTTTCGAGGCAATTACTCAAAATCCCATTCACAGCACTACATGCATATGTTTTAGTAATGTTGAAACTTCAATTCCGTAGTTAAATCAGGAGTCTCAATATGGCTTAGAGCCATATTGACGCCCCTCAAAATATTAAAAAACCAAAAAAAATTCTCAATTGTAGAGCACTCTCTAATGCTTCGCATTGAGTCGTGCAAAAGAACTAACTAGTTCGCAATACGACTTTGAAATAAATTGAGCACTCTATATGGCCAAAGATTATGCCCAAGACTAGCTTTCACAAAATTCTGTATAGGGGGATTTATGGGCATGTGAAATTGAACAATCATAACTGTTCCCAGATTTCCCAGTAACATTTATGTGTAAACTTTTTGTTATCTTAAAGAAATGTCCCATTAACTTTTATTGCAATAAATTGGAAGTGCTTTATTTAGTAAGATCCTAAATTTTCAAAATTCTATCTTTACTAAATCTGAGATATGAAAACTTCATATTTTCAGCAAGAACTACCTCAATGCTTAAATATCCTTAAAAACGCTAAAGCTGCGTAAACACAACTCTGTATCTGGTGGTTTTCGGGCAAGGGTAGTAAACTTAACAAGGAGTGCTCGATTTTTACTATTTGTCCGCAGATATAGGTTATGTTTGGACGTCACCGTTTGCCCATTTTGCCCAGAAGGCAGATTTATTTTATTAATTTTTGTTAAATATTCAACTTTTAAAAACTATTTTGGATATGTACTTACTATTAGAACTGTAATGTATAATATTTTTTAAAAATTAAGACTTTATATTACTTGTAAACAAAACAAAAAAGGGAAACAGATTACGTCACAAATACCAATTGACATTTAAATTGGTTTATATCCTTAAAACGCTAAGCACTCCGTTAAATTTATTCCCCTTGGTTTTCGGGCATGTAAATGTAACACTGATATTGGCACTGTTGCTAGATTTTACTAAAAATTCGTCATATCTCAGCAACATGTAAAGATAGAATTTTAAAAATTTGGGATCCTATTAAATTTAGCATGCTCAATTTATTACAATAAAAATAAAGCAGCCATTTAAGATAAAAAAAACGAGTTGTAGCTTGAAACTGGGAAATTAGGCAACATTGATAATCGGTTTGTAAATACATAATTACATAGAGGTTATAGCGATCCCAAAGGTTGGAATACAAATGAAAAAGACAAAAATATACTTAATAAACTCCAGTCTTAGTTAATAAAATTTTGTGAAAAATGTGAAAAAAAGGGTAAATAGGATTACAATAAAAACACTTCAAAAGATTTAAATAATTTATGTTTTCTGGTAATTATCCTGACCAGTGAATCTTATGTGGGACATAATGTTCTCTATAACAATTATATTCACCTAATTGTCTTTATCTCTACAACAGTACTATCTTACAAATTTAAATTCATTTTATTAAAACCTCTGGAAGCATAATCAGCACCCTTTTCTCTGTCCGAAACACATGGGAAACCTGGATCTCCTGGGAGAACTGCTTCACGTGATTTAATTACTCTGATACCTCCTTTTCTGGTCCAATCACCTTTATTGTATTTAAAATAATAGTAAAACCAATATGTACCCGCCGCAAATAAAAATGCCTTTCCTGTGAAGTATCTAATGTAGAGTGCTCGTGTCTCTCCAACCACAGGTGTCAAAATCTTTCCTAATTGATCAAGAGGCCAACGATAAGCTCTACGTATCGGATTGTAGGTATTTTTATACAATTCAGGGACTTTTCTTGGTTCAGTTGGTGCTAATTCTTGATCTTTAAGCCACTGTTTACGCCAAGCTCTTTCAGCATCCGTCATACCAAGTAATCGTTCTCTTTCATTTACTAACCGGCTAGCTATGCTCATAGGCTTTACGCCTCCGGTTGGGGAAGCTTTACTCATGTTTCTTGTTTGTCGGCACCGCTGGCCCCTTATAAAAAAATTACGTAAGTTATAATTTTGACTTTTTCAACCAATTTTAATTTTATGGTTATGTTTGGTGTCATTCATCTTTATTCTTCTTTTTTATGGCTTTACTTGATGGCAATCACAAAATACAAAAGGAATAAGATACGGAGTCCCTTCTTACTTTTCAGAGTGTAAGCTCCCTCTAGCGCCTACATATTTGTGTTGCGTACCAACTGCTTTTAAGGGTTTACTAGGCAGAATACTACATAGTGGTTTCCCATTGCCTTCTGTGAACTTCCGAGCATGTACCTATAGAAGCAGCTCGACGGTACAAACAAGTATGTAAGAGGAAAAGAAGAATAGGTCTAAAACCTTTTGCTCTCACATGCTCGTTCTGATTGATCGACGGGAAGGGGTATAGACAGCGCTTTGTGTGCTGATTGGTCAACGAAATATATGGTGATATATATGCTGATTGGTTGGAAAAGTATACACTCCTCTCACCGACTAATCAGCATGTTGGAGCGATAAGAAAGGTTACAGTTTGATTTGTCTTTCTCTTGCACGTTTGTTCGCACTGCCTCTAGAAGGTATTTGCTCGAAGGTTATTACGCATACCATTTTTTTCGATTCAAATAGAGCGAATTAGGAGCGACGTGCGTTTGAGATAGCAATTGCCATGATATTGCTTTTTCTCTCTAACGCGACCATGTTTTCAGCGCCTTGCATTACCCCATTACCCCTCTGAGGTTCAAAGTTTTGCACCGTAGAGCTGAGTAGAATATCGATACCCAACTCGTGATTGGTCGTGGCTGTAATGGCCATTAACCGATTTAAAAAGGAAGAAAGGGTCTTTGAAGTTTAAGTTTAATTAATAATAATTTTTTATTTTCTAATGTCAAAAAATATTTTTGTTGAAATGAAGCTGTAAACAGTTTTACTTATAAAAATCATAGCCTAAAAGTGTGCTGATTGGTCAACGAAAATATGGTGATATATATGCTGATTGGTGAAGTATACCCCTTTCCCTATATCATTTGGGGATAAAGGTTACAGTTTGATTTGTCTTTCTCTTGCACGTTTGTTCGCACTGCCTCTAGAGGAATTTGCTCGAAGGTTATTACGCATACCTTTTTTCGATTCAAATAGAGCGAATTGGAGCGACGTGCTTTGAGATAGCAATTGCCATAAAATTGCTTTAATTTAACGCGACCATGTTTTCAGCGCCTTGCATTACCCCATTACCCCTCTGAGGTTCAAAGTTTTGCACCGTAGAGCTGAAGTGGAATATCGATACTAAACTCGTGATTGGTCGTGGCTGTAAGGCCTTACAATTTAAAAAGAGGAAGAAAGGGTTTGAAGTTTAAGTTTAATTAATAACTAACCTATTTTCTAATGTCAAAATTTTTAATATTTTTGATTGAAATTTTTTAACCTTTTTGTAAACAGTTTTACTTTAAACATGCCTGATACCGATGAAAACTCTATTTCTCCTGTAGAAAAAAAAGTTTTTGAAGCTATTGAAAAAAACGACGCCGTACTTTTAAAGGCACTGTTAACTGAAAACCCCCAAAATGTAAATGTACTGGACGAAAATAAAATGACCCCCTTGCAGCATGCTGCTTATAAGGGAAATAAAGAAATTGTACAGACTTTACTAGATCAGGTAAATATTTGCTTACAAAACTAAAAAATTAGTGTAAAATGTGAGTGTAATTTTATCAGAGAAGTAAATTCTAGAAAATAAGCAGTCAGTGTTTAATAGGGTAACACTTGCATATACGGTTTTCTCCTATTTTTGAATTTTTTGGCAAAATTTTTATATAGTCATATTCTAGGGTCTTCAGGGATTGCAAATATACTGGCGGAGAAGAGAAATTATGCGTTTATTTTTTTTTTTTATTAAACAAGCTTACGGGACCTTGGAGTAAATAGGGGTGCTGGGCGGGGTAAAAACGTATAGATTAATAATTATTCACTAAAACATGACACACACACACAAAAATCCATTGACAAAATACGCAGAAAATCTGGAAAAACAACTTTTAAGTTAAATAAAAAAATATATATAGGTTAGAAATCTAATATCTAATTGATTATAAATTCTTTCTACTGTCAAATTTAAAATAAGTATCAACAGTGTTGCCGGATTTAATAATTTTGGGCACTGTTGTGTTTAAATTTTTTGATATTTCTTTTATGTCTGAACTTTAATTGGGAAAAATAAAAAGGTGCTAACCACAACTAACCAAAACTAACTATGACCGACTAAGGGCTTTTAATTTTGTCTAAAAGGTCGATCATGTTTAATTCTGGTTAGTTAAAGCAGGAGCGGTCTTTTTTAATACGTCCCCGCATTTTCACGTCTGAAATATACTTGGGGAAAATAAAAAGCTGCTTTGCTAACCAGAACTAACTATGACCGACTAGAACTTGGGGCTTTTGAATTTATCTGAAATGCTAACCACAACTAACTAAAACTAACCATGACCGATTGAGGGCGTTTGATTTTGTCTAAAAGGTCGATCATGGTTAATTCTGGTTAGTTAAAGCAGGAGCGGTCTTTTTTAATACGTCCCCGCATTTTCACGTCTGAAATATAATTGGAAATAATAGGGAAAATAAAAAGCTGCTTTGCTAACCAGAACTAACCATGACGACTGATTTAAATTTGTCTGAAATTCGGGGACGTATTAAAAAAGACCGCGCGTGCTTATATGCTGGAATATCTTTCTCTAGATAGTCTCTCCTGTTAAAGCGGCTTTTTATTTTCCCCAATTATATTTCAGACGTGAAAATTTGGGGACGTATTGAACAGACCTCCATTTGGCAACACTGCACGCTGACGTTTCTTGTCATAAAGGGGAGTTTTCGCATTATATGGAGAAAATCAATGGTAATTTTAAATCTTAAAATCAAAATAAAAAATATTAAAACACATAATTTCTCTTCTCCGCCAGTATATTTGTAATCCCTGAGGACCCTAGAATATGACTATATAAAAATTTTGCCAAATAATCCAAAAATAGAAGAAAACCGTATATGCAAGTTTTACCTTTAATAGTTCCAAGTCGGCTGATAATAGAAATCAGTAAAACTAAGCAAATGATAAAAGTAAAATTAAAGATACTCTAGGTATATGTTAGTCTTCTAGCAGTTTTTTACTTGCCAGGCCTAATGCTGATTTTATTGAAGTTTGGTATATTTTTTTTAACCGCTTATCACAAATCTGAACTAAGTTTTTTGTAAAAATCCCTGGTTTTTAAGTTATAACGCCCCACTTTCACCTAACCTTAGTAGTGGTCAATCCTAGTAAAATGTGTCATTTTCTAAATTGGTTACACTAAAAGTGGATAATTTTTTAATAAAACATTAATATTTGACAAGATAAGCATTTTCATAATTATATGGTCATTCTTTAGGCACTGTACCTCTGGCTGGGACACTTGCACAATATGTGACACTCTTTCTGCTTTTGAAGGTTCAGGCAAGGATACAGGGAAAGGGGTCCCCCACCATATCTGACTTTGTATCTAAGGGAGTCACTTTGACGCTTTCCACCTTGTGTGACAAAGTATATAGAATACACCCCTTGGACAGTGTATACTGTTACTCCAGTACTTGTAGCATATCTACCACCTCTACCATATGAGGCACTTTACTGAAATACACTTGGAGCCACTAAACTATCAAAGACTTAGCACTTAGTGTAAAACACATTCCCTTTATTTGGTAAGACTTACCCCCTACCTGGGGGTAGCCCACTACCGGTCTTTCGGCCCAAACTCTAAACTTCCAACTCCCAGACTTCCCAACTATCGGTACAGTTATCTATTTATAGTTTTAATATCCTAATTATTATCTAAAAGTAGTTAAAATGTTTGTGACTTTGGACCCATCTTGTACAGATAAGCCATAAAAGAAAATAGTGTTACCTTGACCAATGATATGAGGTTTTGGCTCTATGTATATAGATGGTAAAGTTTAGAAATGCTATTTTCCCATAGTTTACAGTATAGTAAAGGACATACATAGTGATTTAGAACTTACCATGAAAAATTTATATAATATAATACTAAATATGTCACTAGAAGCTTAATAACACTAAAAAAAAAATTAAGTTATCACAATTGCAATAACAATAAAAAACTAGGCCATTGAGGTTTAGGTGAAAGAACTTTTTCTGCAAATTAAAATGCCAGCATAGCAGTTATGTTTTTTTACATACAAAAAATAATATTTTATACCTTTTTTTCATGATAACAGATACCTACATATCATCAACTATTATAACAACAAAATGATGGTCTCCACTTGTACCCACATTTTGCACACTCATTGTTTTTTTTCATAAAGTTACAAACTATTATTGGTAATGTGCTATTCTACTTTTAGTTTTTTTTACTATGTTTATTTTAATGTTACCTATAAATAATTCTGATACAAGATGTAACATAAACATTTTGGGATGTGAACTCATGGCTTAAATGCTATTAAGCATATTGGCGCCGCGATCATTGAACCTTTTGATTTTAAGTTCACAATATACTGCACAACTAAGTTGAGTTACTTTTTTAAAATAGAATAATTTGTTATACACATTGTTCCTTAATGATATGCATATTAAAGGTGTTTTATTCAAATTCAAATTTTTATGGTTAAATATTCATATAATTGCATTTTCACTGGTTATATACTTCATACTTCATACTTCATACTGTTTATTCATGTTAATACATACTACAATGTTTTACACACGTCAACAAAAAAAAAAAAAATCATAAAACTAAACATTAAAAGAAAGAATACTTTTAGTGAAATACATCACACAAAGTATACTTGTACAGAAACACTGCTAAAAAATGTCCATCAAAATGTAAAATTCAGGGACTCATCTATTGAATAAAAAATGTTTTCTGTTAAAAATATTTTGACTCTTCTTTCAAAAGCAACAAAAGACAAACCTTTAATATCCTCAGGTAATACATTAAAACATTTTATTGCCCAGTAGCCTGGACCCGTCTTGACACCTTTTTAACCTCCAGTAGGCAGGTAGGATGTTATTCCTGCGCCTGGTTTCATAATTATGGATTTCCTCATGGCTCACATATGCGTCGATATTTCTCTTCAGATATTTAAGATTTTCACATATATACTGTGAAGGGAGTGTCAGTATCTTGAGCGCCCTGAATGCCTGGCGGCAATCCTCCCTATAAGCAAGACCAGCCAGGACTCTTAGCGCCCTGCGCTGGAGAGCGAAAATACGTCCTGTATCCGCTGCATGTCCCCAGGCCAAAATCGAGTAGGAAAGATGAGAGTGAAAGAGGGAAAAGCAGACACACTTTAAAATATCCCGTGAGACACAGTTGGAAAGACTTCGCAAAAGAAAGATATTTTTATTTAATTTTTTGCATAGAGCATTTATTTGTGGTCTCCAGAGTAGTTTCGGGTCTAAGTTAATACTGCAGCAGTATCAGCCGAGCAGGATATCGTGGTGTCATCAGCAAAAAGAGTGTATTTGGCTTTATGGTCAATATCCGGTAGATCATTTATATATATTAGAAAGAGTATTGGTCCCAATATAGAGCCTTGTGGGACACCAATGTTTAAAACACTTTCTGCTGAGGACACCTCGGCAACCCTGACGACTTGGACTCTGTCACTTAGATATGATCCTATTAGTTTGACACTTTCATTACAAAAATTGTACCTGGTTAGTTTTCGTAGAAGAATGTCGTGGCTCACACAGTCGAATGCCTTGCTTAGATCACACAGAAGAACAGAAATAAATTTCATTTCGTGAAATGACTCAACTATGTGGGACAAAAGATTCAAAATACCCATTGTTGTATTTTTGTGTTTTCTGAAACACGTGAGTGAGTTCAGAAAGTTAAAAAGTTTTAAAAATAAATAATGTTATACTTTAAACTAATGTTATACTTTAAAATAACACAAATAAAACTTTATGAATAAATAAATGAAACACTACTTACAACAAATTAAAACAATAATAAAAGCATACATAGATGCCTTTGATTAAGCAGGCAGATGCTTCTCTGGTATTACATAAATGACCTAAAAGTACTAAACATGTATTCTGTTTTACTATAAAATGCATTTTTCCTAATATATTTATTTTTTTAAAGCCCTAATATCAAGGTGCCTAATCTCCCCACAGAGTACATTACTGGTTCTGTCAATCTTGATAGGTTGATAGGTTTAAAGTGAGTGGAGTTTTTACGCCCTCCACTGCGACCGCTCGGTCTATTGTGGCTCACACCTTTTTATATTTCTCCCAATAGGATCGGACTTCCAATGAATCCGATACCAGATTGGGAGAGAGTTTTTACATCTCCTCTTACTACGAGCACAATATGTGTTCTGGTGTCCCTGTCTCGTGGAGAGTATGACGAGCAGACGATTAGATCCGTCATGCCCTCCACTCCCGGTCTAGTGGCGTGGGTAGCTACCAGGTCCTTGTTACAGGAACCAGATGTTCTTTCTGAGGCCGCATCTCCGGCTTTACCCTATGAAAACGGTCCTATCCGCTTTTTGTTTAAAGCCAGGGAACCCTTTTCCCTATAAAGGCGGTTCTATCCGCCTTCTGTTTAAATTCAGGGATCCCTTCCTAAGCACCTGTTTCTTCTGGATGGATTAGCCCTTCCCCAGGAAACAGGCGCCGGTGACTTCAGGGGCACCTTTCAAAACGGATTCACCCGTTTCGGTCGGCGCACCTTTGTCTACTTGTGACCTTGAGTGGCACCTCTCGAAACGGATTTATTCGTTTCGGTCAGCGCACCTCTGTCACTTTTTTCATATGAAAGCGGTTATTCGCTTTCTGTTTGGAGCTAGGGAAGTAATAGTCCACCACGGCAGAGCCCCGCATTACCGCAGTAAGGCTAGATACTCTGAGAGGTCGCCCTGTATCTCAGAGGCACCGTTGGAGACACCTGTTTAAGGCACAGGATGTCATTCACTCATCAGCATGGTATGCTAACACCTTGAGTTAAGCCTTGTGTTCATCTTAGCTTCGGATCCCGTTCCATACGCTAGTCAAAAGAGTTGCCGATAACCAGCAACTCTAGCGCATGTTCCAAAAGATCCTACTGGGCCCAACCACGACGACGACGTGTGAACACAGCGGTTGAGCTGTCAGTCTTACAATTAGTACAATACTGGTTCTGTCAATCTCTTGCCCTGTAAGTTCTACAGTACCTTGTTGAAAGGTCAATTCATGCTCTGGTATTGTACCCATTTGGGTCCCCATACTGGCTGTAGGTGTGATTCTACACGAAAATTTAATATACTTTACTTTATAAACTATGGTTGAAAGATGTTTCTTTATGAAAATACAGGGTATTAAAATTTAATGTAAAAGAAAGAAATAAAGAAATTATTTAATATTTCCGAAACCTCTTAAAAAATTTTAGTGATATTTATTACATAATAAAATTTGGTAAAAATGCATATTTTATAAAATAAAAAATAAATTTTATCTTTAACAGAGGACACTATGTGTGTGCACTGACTATAATATTTTTAAAGATACAAATGGTATGCTAAGTATAAATAGTTTCATAAATTAAAAAAAAAAAAACGTTTTTAAGTTGTTTTTCCATAATATAATATATATTTTTTTTCCTGAAATATATACCACCCTGTATTTTCGTACCGGAACATTTTTGTATCATAGTTTATAAAGCAAACTATCTTAAGTTTAGGTGTAAAATCACACCCTTAAGTATTCAAATATCACTAAGGAACACCCTCTATAAAATATTCAAATACATTTTTTAGATATGGTATTTTTTTAAAATTTTTAAATGAAGTATTTTAATTTCAGTAAAACTTGGTAACCCTACTGTTGGACCAGTAACGCAGTTTTGGGATTTTTTTTTTACTATAATTTTATTATGATTTTTTGGATAATATTATTTTTGATAATTTGGTATGAATTAACTCCATAAACCTAACAGTTTCTGAGACATTTTAATGTTTTGTGGTTCGAAAAGTATTCTTATTCTTTTTCTTCTTTATCCTGGGAGCCATCTTTCACTACCGAAGGCAGCGCAGCCTCTTGGACTTTTTGTGCCTAATCTCCCATTGTCTTTTATACCAATCCTCCCATCCCATTAGTCTTGTTCCTTCTACAAGTCTGTATAACCCCAAAACTGGTTGGTTGATATATCCCTGTGGGCTCATTTTCGGTTGCCCAAATAATGCCTGTCTTTTGTGATTTAACGCTTCACATTCGCACAGTATGTGGTAGGCTGTGTCTTCCCCCCCGTCGCACATTCTGCAACTTGGGTCCCCATTGTATAAGCCTATCTTGTGTAGGTGCCCTCTTAGGTTATCGTGCCCTGTTAGCAACCCTACTGTTATGCGAAGTCTTTTCCTACTTTGTCTGAGTAGTTCTTCCTTCGTTCTTTTGGATGGGCCCCTTATGAAGCCCTTTACATGTCTTATTCTACCGAGGTTCTCCCAGTATTCCTTGTGTTTGTTTCGGATCCATTTCCTGGTTTGCCCTCGTGCTGTGGTTTTGGTCACTCCAAGGGCAGGTTCTGGTCCAAAGTATGGTGTGGATGATCCATGTCTTGCTAGCTCATCCGCTTTTTCGTTGCCTTCTATTTCCGAATGTCCTGGCACCCACAGGAGAGTTACCCTGTTGCGTTCTCCCAGGACCTCCAGTTCTTTTTGGCATTCCCATGTCAGCTTGGACGTCACCTTGGGGCTTACTAGTGCCCCTAGTGACGCCTGGCTGTCTGTTATTATGCAGATCCGCTTGTTTTTGTAAGCCCTCCTGTATTTAAAACTATTAGTAATTCTAACTTCTACAAAAAATGTCCAGCATGTTAATGGAACGAAGATTAAAGCATGTATTAGTGCAAGGGTTGGAGACTAAACATTTTTTGTAAAAACTACTATTGTCTTTAATTTTAAATATTACTCTTTTTATACCAATCAAGCTTAAAGTTAAAATCTCGAAAACCATTAAATTTATCAAGTTATTTCAAGAACTTTTTGTATGTAGAACTGAGCAGAGAATTATGTATCATGTATCAAAGTAATAATATTAATACCAAAAAAGTTATCACAAAATAATGATACAAAAATGGATAAAATTGCCCAAAGCTAAGTCACTGATCCATAATAAGAACAAAAGTTTATCATCAGAAGGTATATTTCGGTCAATGTTTTAACTGTACCAACTTTTATTTAAATGGAAATTATATTTTTACACCCTTTATCTTAAGAAAGGGGTCGTTTTGGAGACATGTTTATATAAAAAAAAATGTGTTATTTTCGGTCATAGAATCTCCCATTAAGCATTGATCTATATTATTGGAAACATCCTGAATAGTTACTATTTAAAGATTTCGCACTAAGACTTTCGTTTTTTACAGGGTGCTGATGTAAAGCTGTGTGAGCACCAACATAATTATACAGCTCTACATTTTGCTGCTCTTTCGGGAAGCACAGAAGTGTGTTTAGCATTACTTATGGCAGGTGCCAAATCTACAGAAACCAACACAGTTGGCAGAACTCCTTCTCAGATGGCAGCATTTGTTGGCCACCATGATTGTGTGGCCATTATTAATAACTTTGTGCCAAAAGAAGAAATTGAATATTACACTCATACAAGTGGAACACAAACCACACCTTATTTGCCACCATTTCTGATAGAAAGTTTTCACAAGTTCATTATGCAAATTAATATACATCCCATTAAGGTTGTCACGAATATTTACAACTTTGTTGGTTTGCAAGATCATTTACCAGAGATTAAAAAAGTTTTGGAACTAATGTCTGAAAAAGAAATGAAAAGAGGTGCTGAGACTAATGAAGTTATGTCATTTAAATTTCATTATTTATCATATATTGTTGGAGAGATTATTAAATTAAAGCAAAGACAATCTGCCAAAAAAGAAGATGGTACAGCAGAAGATGACAGGAAGACAGATATCACAGAAATTTTTTCCAAGAAACTTTTAAAGCCAGGTAAAAATATTCTTTTAACTTCATTCATCTTTATTTCCTAAAATTAAGGATGACAATCTAAAATATATTTTTTAATATCAGTATTTTTGGGATCAAAATTGGTAATTCTAACTAGCTTAGATCCCAAAAAATATCCGTCCATTTTCACCAAACAATATTTAACCTTATATTATTTTTACACAAAATAAATAAGTCCAAAACCTCTGCAGTATAAGTAATTGCATACACACAATCAGAACAGAAGTGTAGTGACGTCAAATTAACGTGATATGCACACACTTCTTTGAAACCTTAAACTAGGATTCACGGGAATCCTAATTTTGTACAAAGAATGGTAATTAGTTATAGGTTAACTGGTTTTGGTAAAGTGCCATTATTTGGTTCTGCCGCTTTAAAACTATTGTATAGTGAGCATTGTTCTTACAAAGGATAACCACGTGTCTTTTGGTAAAAATAAACTTAAAGTCATTTATATTACTGTTACAATTGTTATTCATAGGAGAACCATTCATAATAGATCCACCAGACGTAATATCCCTGAATTTGGTTTTAAATTTTATTAAAAAGAAGTCGCACAATATTTTTTTTTCAATTACTTTTCAAACGTAATATAAAAATTTGACATCTGTAATAAATTTGACACACAGTATGGTTTTTAATTTAACATGTTTTATGCATCTAATATTTTTAAGGATGCGTTTTAAAAATAAATCCGTTGTATGAAAAATTGTATGAAAAATTCCAGACGTTAAAATAGAATAAAATAAAATTCCCGGCTAATACATATCTGATACAATTCTAAAGGCATACTGACTTTAAAAATAATCCCAACTTTTTAAAACGATTTTAACCACCTACATGCAAAATATAAAAACTACCGACAGTGTCTTTAATTATTATACCGCGGCTTGAATCTATTTCCTTTGTCGCTCGCTTTATTTTATATATTTGATATATTTTTAACATCCTCCCCGGCCGGCTCAATTTCTGATAAAGTAACTGGATGGGTCTCCGCAGGGTAGTTCCATTGCTTATACGAATCTGACAAGCTCATACATGTCCATCTCTTTCAATGTAAACTTCTTCTATCTTCACCAGCTTCTACTGCTGACGTGGTACTCGTTCATCATACATTAAGGCAACATCACCCTTTTTAAAGGCTCTTCGTGAGGAAGGCTTTCCATTATAATGTGCAGATCTTAATTGTTGAAGGTAGGTAGTTCACAATTCATACTTTCCAAAACTTCTTAATTATTTTTGTTCTGGTATCCCACAGTTTTATTAAATTATTTTCCGGTGAAATACTTTGATTAACATGTAGGTTTAATAAATTGTGGTTATTTCCGATTAACAAATGGTTCGGCGCTAAGACCATGTTCTCTGGATCATTATCAATATAAGTAAGTAGGCGAGAATTAACAATGGCTTCATCTTCTATTAAAGCTGTTTCTAACCACATCATAATGCATTATTGTTTTCCCTAAGATGACTTTAAGGGCATTTTTTACTGTTTTCACCATCCTTTCCCAGAGTCCACCCCACCATGCAGCTCTCTCGACTATAAATTTCCATTCTATTTGAAATTTTGAGAGAACCTCTTGGACTTCTCGGTTGTTTAAGTAACTAGCAAGTATTTTAAAGTCCGTAGAGGCTCGTTTAAAGGTATTGGCATTGTCTGAATACATTATATCCGGTAATCCTCTTGAGAGTTCATCTGTATTTCCACACCATTGGATACCCAAAACTTTTTTCATTTCAATAGTTTTATTATTTTTATCCTTATTTATCATACATTTTCTTAAAAGTTCGTCGTTACTGTACCACTTTCTAAAATTCATGGTAGACCTAGACATAATATCTCGCGAATCGGTATAATTACGTTCAGCGTTCTTAAGAGTGTCACAAGTTAGCACTAGGTCGTCGACATAGAATGATTGACGTAATATGTCGCAGATATCTTCATCTTTTTTAGGTTGACAAGAAAGATTTTTATTTGAAGTCGCGGCTAACAGAAAGGGACTACAAGTCACTCCAAAGGTAACCCTTTTCATTCTGAACTCGACAATGTCTGGTAAATCGGTATCCCTTGAAAGCGGTTACGCAAACCATAAAAATATGGGACAATCCCGCTCACTCTCAGCTAAAATTACTTGCAAAAACGCTTTTTTAATATCAGTAGTCAGTCCGATTTTTCCGATTCTAAAGTTCAATAAAACGCGAAGCAATTCAGGTACCAGATTTTTACCCGAATCTAGCATATCATTCAACGAAAGTAACCCGCTCGTATGTGCACTCGCGTCAAACGCAATCCGAATTTTCGTGGTGTCTTTTTCTTCGCGGTATACTGGCCGATGTGGCATATAGTAGGCGCGCTTGCTAATGTCTTTCGAAGCCCGCTTCGCACAGTCGTTATTAAAATATTCTTGCATTGCATTATCGTATTCCAAGAATTTAGAGTTTTTAGTTAATTTAGTTACTAACGATTTTAGTCGAGACTTTGCACCATTGTAATTTGAGTCCAGTTCGTTATTTTCATTAATCCACGTAAGTTCTACTTTGTATCGTTCACCGTTAAACCTTATTTTGACCTTAATAAATAGCGAAGTAGGTTTATTTATCTTTACCGTATCACCCGTGATTCCGATAGAGTCCAAGTCCCAAAACCGTTGCACGTTAATATCTTCTACATACTCTTGCACTTGAAGCACGTTAGATAAACTTAAATTGACAAAGAGTTCGTTAGACCGATTAACAACCAGAGCTGTCAAAACTTGAAGTACTTCAAGTACTTTTTATTAGGAGGTACTTGTACTTGTACTCGATTACTTTTTATGAAGATACTTGGATTTTTACTTGATTTGACCAAGTAAATTACTTGGATTATTTATTTAAGTACTTGAAGTATTACGATGTACAGTGACGGAAATAAAATTTCGTACATTTAGGTTAACATTTTATGTCAACTTGGCTTTTTACCTTTTTCTCACCTTAATTAATATTCAATAAAATACATGACTCCAAAATAAATATATAGTTTATTTTATTCAAAAATTAAAGAAAAAACACTGGCTTAATATTTCAAAGCGGCACCATTTTTTTCCACTAATAAGTTTAAACGTGTGGGCATTGATGCAATCAGCATTTGTGCATGGTGAACATTGTAATTATTCCAGGTTTCTTCAATTTTATTCCACAAATCATCACTGTTTTGTGGATAGAAATCATTGTTCTTGTTAATTTCCTTTACGATATATCCCCAAACGTTTTCGATTGGATTGATATCAGGGCTTCTTGAGGGCCAAGGTAACAATGAAATGTTATTTTCCAGTAGCCAGTCCGAAACTCTCCTTGCTGCTGGTATATAAAATTTTCTTGTTCAAATATATTGTTTACCGATGGCAACATAACATTTTGTAGTATGTGTATATAAGCTTGACTATTAAATCTATCTCGAATACGGTGGCATATGCCTAGCCCTCTGAAAGACATATACCCCCATACATTAACAGAAAATCTTCCACTTGTTTTAACATGTTGGGTATATCTTTCTTCGTACCGTGTATTTTGCGGCCTATACACTCTAATCTGCCCGCTATAATAAGATTGAAAAATCTTCTCATCGGTAAATACTACCCTTTCCCAAAAATCCATACCTTGCGGTAGATATTCCAGTGCAAACCCCATTCTTTGCTTTTTATTCATATCGGTCAAAAATGGCTTTTTAGCAGCTACACTGCTTCTCAATTCCGAATTTTTCCTAATACGATTTCTTGCCGTTCTTATTGTCCCAGGAAAATTAGTTTGGTTGTGTGCTTCTACAGCTGTCTGAAATGGATTGTTTCGCAAAAAATCTATCAGATCATTATCTTGATTTTCGTTTGAATTTTTTCTTCTACCACTTCCAGCCCTTCTCTCCAATGATCCTGTATTTTCCCATTTAGTTCTGAGGCTTTGAATAGTGCTTCTTGGTTTTCCAACTTGCTGAGCTATTCTTCCCAGAGAAACACCTTCTTCGAATAGAGTAATTACTCTCGCCTTCTCTAGTTCATTCATTTTCCAAAATTAAAAAAAATAAAATAATATAGTTTTGAAATGTGTGACAGATAACAATTTGTCAAGTAAGGTATATTTCCAGGTGATCCAGGTACGCAAAAGCCAACATCACACTGGGAAAAATTAGGTGTACGAGATTTTAATTCCGTCACTGTACTTGAAGTAAAAAAAGTACTTCAAGTAAAAAAAGTACTTTCTTTAAGTAAAGAAAGTACTTCAAGTAAATAAAAAGTACTTGAAGTAAAAACAATACTTCAAGTAAATAAAAAGTACTTGAAGTAAAAAATCAACCAAGTACTTGAATTTACACGCCTTAGATAATCGTACAAACAAGTTAAAACAAGAAATACGCGCAACCGCTGCGGTTTCTATTGTATTGCATTACAGCGCTCATTTGAATTGGATCCAACAGCAAGACAAGTGCAACAAGTGTAAAATCCTTTATTTTGATACCCAATTTGTTATACTTAATAATGATTACTAACAGCCAATTTTCATGACAATTTTATTATCGAACGCATTCAGAATACGAAACAGTTTCCAAATCACTCCCGAAAATGTCAAAAACCTGACAGTTCAAGAAAATTCTATTGGTGCGATTTGACGTTTGATGGAGCGGTTCCCCAATTATTTCGTATTGTGAATGCGTTCATTATTACCTTCATTTGAACGAAAACCCCTGTATTTTAATAGGCAACTTAAACAAAATTTCCACTAAAAATGGAAACGACATCAAAATTGAGGTTAGGTTGTTCTGACTTAATTTTGTGCTGATGGGAAATTAAAATATTTCCCAAGAATAGGTTTAGGGTGCCAACCTGCTGTAGGCACCCATATGAAAACACTCGCTTTTGACAGATGTATCGAATGCCAACGGGTGCCAACGCCAACCCTCTGGCAACCACAGGGAAAAAACCCATTTTGGGAAAAACCAATATTTCCTATAATAGTTTAAGGCCCAAGCGCTCACTCGAGTACGGGATTGTAGGCCTGTTGCCATAAATTTACATACGAAATTTTACATTATTTCGGACATCGGATGCATAAGATCCCAACTTAAAACGGGACACTTAGCAACCCTACTTGTTTTCCTAACTATAGTTTTTACCGACTGGCCTACTTTCCAATGACGTAGCGCTCAGCCCTCAAAGTTTTTAGGAGTTGTTGGAAAACCCTGTTTTGAGGAATAAACCCTCTAACTTCCTTACAAAAAATACTACTCAAGTATAATTTTTTTTACTTGAAGTACTTTTAATTACTTCAAGTACTTTTATGTACTTTAAGTACTTTGGTTTACTTCAAGTACTTTGGTGTACTTCAAGTACTTTGTTTTACTTCAAGTACTTTGTTTTACTTCAAGTACTTTGATTTACTTCAAGTACTTGGATTTACTTCAAGTAAAATACTTGGGTGGTACTCCAAGTACCTTTTCAATTTACTTGAAAATGCAAGTACATTTTAATGAATACTTGGTACTTGTACTTGAAGTAATTTTAAAAAAATCAAAAACTTGATACTTGTACTTGAAGTACTATTAAAGAGTACTTTGACAGCTCTGTTAACAACGAGTAAAGTCCACCCGAGTTTAGTGTCCAACGCGGTTAAAGAATTAGTCAGTTTGTTACTTATGCCCGTTACTATTTTCCAGTAGTTATCCGCCCCAATCAATAAAGATATGCCATCGAAATCTCGTTGACCAAGTTCAGTATCCGCCATTGTAAAGTTCACAACAAATTTCTTGATTCCTGGATCATTTACTGATGGAGGTTAAAAAGAATCGAAACATATCTCCGAAAGTTCCAACGCCGTTATTTGTATTAAATTTTTATCCTATTTTGATCTAACGTTAAAACGCACGCGCCGACACTGCCTTGAAGGCGTCACACTGGCAGTTCCAAAAGGCATTATAGATACACTGTGCGTCCCTATTACTTCTATATCTAACTTTCTAGCTACTGATTCCTTCATAAATGTCGTTTGATTGCCACTATCCAAAATCAGCCTTACGAAAGTTGTTGTCGCTATTGACTATAAACGCGGTTGCAGTTTGCAAATATACATTACTCGAGTTTTCATTTGCGAACAAGCTTGTAGATCTAGAAGTCTCGATATTTTCCTTTGTATCTATATTGCTATTACTAGAGGTCAAACGGTTTTGTGACATATCTAGTTTATTGACATAGTTTGGATAAAAAAGAGAAGTTGCATGTTTTCTCTCGCATTTATCGCATTTTAAATTTAAAGTTTCACAAAAGCAATTGTTTCAAGTCCTGAGCACAAAAACCATAGATATACAGTTTAAAAGAATTGGATATATTCCTAAGTTACCTCTATATTTATATATTTTTAAAATCGTACTTAGACTTAAAAGTATTGAGTCTTTAGTTTTGTATGTTTTTACATAAATTACTATATATTTTAACAATATAGACAACTCTCATATTATAACTTAATTTTTTTTTATCAGCGCACAAAACTAGACATTTTTGCACGTTTTGTTTAGAACAGTATTGTATAAAGAACTTTATAAGTGCTAAAATCATGCTATGTTTCGATAAATAAATGATGTAAGGCAAGATTGTGACATCTTTCATGTGAATAACAATATGGTTTACCAATATATATATATATATATATATATATATATATATATATATATATATATATATATATATATATATATATATATATATATATATATATATATATATATATATATATATATATATATATATATATATATATATATATATATATATATATATATATATTTTTGTCGCTTGAGTATGTTTCAAGATGTTCTAGAAAACACTAGAATGTATAAATGTTAAAAATTTAAATTCAAAAATTATGAGCACTAAGATGTAAAACAATAAATGATTATGTTTCTTATAATGACTCTAGCCTTAAGAAAACTCACTTTGCACCCTTGAAAAAGGAAAAAATAAATTTCGAAAGCTCGGCGTTTAGTAAAAAAGAGTTTTACTTCAGCCCTAGACCGAATCCCAAGATAATTTTATATTATATATATATATATATATATATATATATATATATATATATATATATATATATATATATATATATATATATATATATATATATATATATATATATATATATATATATATATATATATATATATATATTATATATATATATATATATATATATATATATATATAAATTATCTTTAATATCGGTGGTAAGATTTTTCGACTCCGAAATCGAGTTTTTATATTCTGTTAAGTATGTAAACAAATAAACAAACTTTTAAATCTTATTTTTTAATATTTTATATGTCTTCTTTTGTTACAGGTAAAGATGATCAGTTAGAATTTATGGACGCTTTTCTAAAGGAGTGCATTAGGGAATTTCCATTTAGAGAAAGCACGTTATTTAGGCAAATTGTAACGACATTATCAGGTGAAGACCCCCCGGCAGCATTATTTGTTATTAGTTCAGTCATAAATGGACAAAGAGGTTTTCTCGATAATATTCCACACTGTAACACTTGCGGGGAAGAAAAGCCTTCTAAAAAATGTTCCAAATGTAAGGTTGTGCAATATTGTGATAGAAATTGCCAAAGGTTGCACTGGCCTTGGCACAAAAAATCATGTGCAAGGCTCAGCCAGGAAAGCGTTGAAGCAACTAAAAACGTTAAAGGTGGTTCGGATGCTCAAGACATTGATATAAGAGAATTACAGGATTATTTAGTTAAGAACTAATAGCGGTCTAAGTGTAAAATTTTTCAATGTTAAAAAATATCTACCTGTGTGTATGTAATTGTGTCCCTGCACAGAAGCATCTACTTTAAATTAGTTAAAATATATAACTGTTTAGTGTAAATAAACCTTTTATTTACCTACCTTTTTTATAGGTAAGGGTTTAAGACAAACTAAAAATAAGAATTTTTTCTTTTTTCGTTTTAACAAATAAGGCATTGTCCAGCACTGAATCCTTTATAATTACTACTCTAGGTAGGGGCTTTTTTACCATTTTATTAATATTAAAAACATCCTTTAGACCCTGGCATTACTTACGCTTCCATATCTTTATCAGTAAATAATCTTTTCGTTGTTATTATTATTTCTATACTCTTTTTTGGGATTGTAATCACTAATTGGTGACTTCCGCACTAAATTGTGTATGTTCTTCAACATCATCATTGCACAAAAAATGAAATTACACGTCCGTTTTCATTGCGGGGCTATGCAGTTTTGTGGTCACGCGCGCTATTTTGAGAGAGCATCCGTGCGGCTCGTATAGCATGAAATACCCCGTATATTTTTATATCAATAGATAGAGATTTTCACGAGGAATTCGGTGATATAGGGGTTGCTGGGTTTATTTCCTGCGGTTCTGCTGCAAATGTCCAAAAACTGCATGATACTATAAGCATAGTTTCACCTGAAAAAACCTGGCTGTAACAGGTCACAGGTGCTTATTTGTCAAAGTCAAGAATTTTAAAAATACGTTTCCTACTTTTTGGAGTGGTTTTATAATGAGGTTTTCATCAGAAGAACTGCTTCAAATTATAACTCTCTATTATTAATGTGGAGAAAACGCCAGGGAAACACAACGAAGATATGTTGCAAATTTCCACCGAAATATATCAGTAAAAACGATTTTAAAACTAAAGGTCTTATTCAAAGAAACAAAATCGTTACATATTAGAAAAAGGACTACAATAAGAAAAAGAAACCGGGATCGAGCTATTCTAAATTATTTTACTTTGTATCCCATAAAGTCAGTTACTGACGCAGTTAGAGAACACATGAACAAAAGGAACTTCGCTTTCAATTTGTTTCCCAAATTTTAATTCATAAACAAGATAACGATCCTACCCTGTTTTAAACGAGTCTTTGGACGGATGAAGCTAGGTTCACTACATCGGGAATGTTTAACCGACGCAATACGCACAGCTGGGCAAGACAAAATCCCTGGAAATTTCAAGAGATTAAATACCAAGGGTGGTCTTCTCTTCATGTCTGGTGTGGTGTGCTTAAAAATAGAATTGTCGGGCCAATATTCTATGAGGGATCTTTAACTGGAGAAAGATATCTCAATCTTCTTGAAAACGATATTGAGGACATTTTAGAAGAATTGCCAAGACGGAGCGCCGCCCCATGCTGTTTGTCAAGTTGTGCAGTATCTCAATCGTCGATACAATCAGTGGATTGGACGTTATGGCACTATTAGATGGCCACCTAATAGTCCAGATATTACAATTTTGGACACTTTTCTATGAGGTCACTTGAAGAATGTCGTTTACCAAAATGGGAACACAAACACGGAAGAAAAAAAAATGTAAATGAAATAATCGTCTTAACCAAGAACCTCAAATAATATCGGCGAGCTTAAAAAGGCTAAGCAGGGGTTATAAATCATGTTTCGAAAATAACGGGGGTCATATAGAACATTTAAATTATTAGTAATATTATAATTTTTTGTTATAAGTGATCTTATTACCACCACATTTTACCTCGTATTGTATTTTATTTTTTTTTACTTTATTGTAATTTTGCTGCTTGGTTTAGAAATAGATATTTTATATCGTTTTTAGCATATAATATAATTGGAAGCCGTTCTTCTGATGAATACATCATTATGAAACTACTGCAAAAAGTAATAAACGTATTTTTAAAATTTTTGATTTTGACTTTGACTTTAACGCACCAGGCGAAACTATCCTTATAGTATCATGCAGTTTTTAGACAATTGCAGCAGAACCGCAGGAAATAAACCCAGCAACCCCTATATCACCGAATTCCTCGTGAAAATCTCTATATATTGATATAAAAATATACGGGGTATTTCATTTAAAAAATACGTCACTCGTACTGTAACTCTTTTTTTTTTGTTTCAAATGTTTTTCTGATTAGATTATTGAATTCTACGGAAAAAAATACACGAAATGACTATATTTGTTTTTTAAAAAAGAACAGGGAAGTTCAAAAGTACTGTTTACTTTAAAATGAATAACCCTGTACACAAAGACAAACCGAAGTTTCTGGACCCTTGGTAACACGTGCAGCAACTGCAGCAACAATTGGAATGGACCGACCGATACCAGGACATACTGCTATTTTCACAGGAGACACTAAAGCAAATTTTTCAAATTTTTAAATTAATTCTAAATTAACCGACAAATGGGCGTACTTTACGAACTGTTTCTGCAAAACTTTCTCTGTGTTGGTAATGAGTATTTATAATGGCAATGCATCGCTCGACCATGTAAGGTTTTATAAATAATAGTAGCAATATGTTTGCATCACAATTGTCAAGTTTTAAGAGCAGCATTCTAAGTGAAATGTAAACAAATTCATATTTTTGCTTAAGAAAGTAATGCAATAACTTGTTTTCTGTAATATATTTTATTTTTTATGTCGAAAACTATTAAATAAAAACAATAAAGTATATGTCTAACTAAACCATATATTACAACAAATCATGAGATTACAACTGGAAGGCATTTACAATGGCTGTTTGTAAAAACCTTTATTTCAGTAAATAATTACCAACAAAATTCTAAGTTAATTAAATAATAACGATAATAAAGTAATAAATAACCTATTTATAAGAAAATGATAAACGATTTACCCAACCAAAAAAACGATAGAAATAAATTTAGAACCAACTGAGTAGACAATTGTAACAAGTATAAATATACCAAATTGTTTAACACTTATCTACATTTTCAACAAAAATATACAGTACTTCTACTTACAATTGGCATTAATTTTTTTCGGCCCTAATTACAAATCTACATGCCAGTTGTATTGTGTATTTTCCTAAATCTCTAATATACATGCATATAAAACTAATATATAATTTGTGGATAATCAAATGGCTGTTTGACCATCCACTTTTTAAAAGTTTAACATTTAACTCTACATTTTATATAAAAATCATTTTCAAAAGTATAAAATCTTTTAAAAAATTGTATTTCTATAGAAGCCATACAATGGATTCGTTATACTAACATGGTAATTATTGTAACTGTACAACATTTTCGTAAATTAAATACAATATTGCTACCTAATACAATGTAAAGCTATTTTGTTCTTTATCTACAAAGTATATATATATATATATATATATATATATATATATATATATATATATATATATATATATATATATATATATATATATATATAAATAGCAGTAAAAAAGTTCCTCAATCATTGTGTCCACGACATAGGATTTAAGGATTACATACCCCCTATTTTTGATGCTTCAAAAACAAGGCCCTGTCAGTCAATAGAAGAAAAACATTTAGTTCTACACGTTATTAACAATTTTAGCTACATCTTGTCAATTGCAATCCAATATAGTTTGTTTTTTATGGCTAAAGAATTTATCTTAAAAATGATCAAACGTTTTTTTAAGATTTTAAAAATATTTTTATCAAATACTTGTACTTTTTGAAGTTTAAGGCCTAAAAAGGGGTTTCTGTTTACGATATTAGTATATAGGTATTGAGATAAAGAATTGATTGAAAAGCAGCAGATATTATCTAAACCAATATAGAAGTAATAACTTTTGGAAAAACTATTTTCTTTCTGTTTATATTGTGACAGTGCAAAGGTGAAAAAAATGAAAATTGAAAAAAAAAGAGATTTAAACAATTTTCAGCTTTCTGTAAATTATTTCGTCTACACCCTCGTTTTGGGCTATGTTGCCTATCCTATATACTGGTAATAGTTATAACGCAAATGAAGTTTTGGAGTAATGTTTGTTGTTTGTATCTACTTAAATTTGATAGAGACGTTACAAGCTGGCGCCACATGAAAAAAATTGGGTATTGGCAAGGTGCGAAGTATATGGTGGGGACAGCTGAATCGATATATTAATTTATATATATATATATATATATATATATATATATATATATATATATATATATATATATATATATATATATATATATATATATATATATATATATATATATATATATATATATATAATATTAATCTTCCCAGTAAGATTAAAACTACTTTACTTTAACTTTATAGAATAAAAAATGAAAATAGACAAATTATTTTGTTTTCACATAATCTGTTTAGGTGCAAACATTTTAAACGACGTCATATCTACTATGTATCTTTTCTTTTATATAAAAAAGTACGCACCCAAAAATTGTTAACTGTCTTAGAGTGAATATACCAATAGACATAATACCTATAGACTGCTGATGTCACTGCCGAATTGACCCTAAGAGTGAGAAAAAACATTATACAAGCTGCACTCATACTCTCTCATTCTAGCGCTCTCTTATTGGTCGCGCGTGGCGACACAACTGCATAACCCCACACTCAGCGCGCGCTAGAGTGAGAAAGCACCATTGCGGGTCGTATAACGTTCTCTTTCACTCTTGGAGTCAATACGGCAGTACGGCATCAGCAGTCTGTATGTATTATGGCCATAAAATATAATACGTGCAAAGTTAACCTTGCTAAAAGCTTGGTATAATTATTAATTTTTTAAATAACTATATTTTTTAAGATACAAACTGTAAATATTTTTATTTTGTGAGTAAAAGGGGGTTTTAAAATGTACAATTAAAACAAAATATGTGCTTGAATACTAAGTGTAAAGCATGACATAAGTAAGGTGTAAAAATAAATTGCTGCATCGTTCAATTGATTATGTGCGGCACGTGACATCCAAATGTCATTTCATCGTTCGTGGATCAACAAAAATAATGCCATACCTGGGGACGATTGGAGTAACCCTCATTCAAGCAAGCAACAATGGTCATTTATAGCATTTGGTTAGCGGTTTTCTTTCGTATTTTGTGGTTAGCGAACTTGATTCTTATATTCGCGAGCTTTTTCTTGAATGTTTTTTATTGCCCGGTTAATATTTTACTTGAATTTTTCTTTAAAAGTGGGTTTATTTCTTTAAGGTAAGGCTTTTATTGTCTTATTGTGCCGTGACTGATTTAAAACACCCATATTGATTGTATGATGCTTCATAACTAAGCAAAAAGTCATTTTGATACAATTTTAAAGCCTTTTTTACCACAAGAATTTAATGGTTTTTGACACAAAACACAAAAAAAAGGTTTGTTGTTGATCCACGAACCCAAAAAAGGTGACGGTGACGTCACGCGCACATGCTCCATATTGTGTCATAGGACTAATAACTGAAGAACCATTTTTCTGTTTATTTTTTCTAATTTTATCTAACTTTTCTTTTAATACACAAAATAGTTTGTATCTAATACAAATATTTTCTAAACTATTTAGCACAAAATTTCGTTACTACTTAGGAAGACAGGTACAACTTTACATTAGCTACTGTTTTAAGCTGTTAACTTACAATTACTATTGAGATACATAAACATTTAAAATCTTTGTTTTCGTTACAGTGTAAGGCAAATTATATAACGCTTAAAAATGATTAAACATAATACTCTGTAAATTTTGATATTTTTTTGTCTCAGACTTCGACAGGTCTTTCCTTAGGTGGAGTTCCCGCTGTTGATAATCTCACTTGCTGACTGTCCGACTGAACTACCCCATTTGCTTGTGAGCTAACTTGAGTGTCTTCCCAAGGTGTGGTTAACTTCTTTAGACGCTAGAATTATTTGGTTTTATTTTAAAACATGTTGTTAATTCTAAGAAGTAAAATTTGACTGTTTGTGAAACAGTAATTTAGGTTAACATACAACCAAAAAACATAAAAATCCTATTTATTTAAGTTTGCAATAGTCCACAAAGGCTTAGAGCTGTGCAATACATTTTTTCGGTGTATTTAATATTATTACAAAGCATTTCCTATTTTTAGTTTTATGTGTAGAAATAAAAATATGTGTGCTACGACAATCTGTTGTATTCAGTTCTGACTGAATAAAACAATAAACACGAAAAACAAAATGCGGCGTTTAATATGTTACAGCCGCATATTTATTTATTTTTCTTTTTAACGTCTTTTCTAAAATGCCTTGTATAACAACCGCCTTTTGTAGATTTATCAGCTTACGTAAGCTTCAGTTCTCGAATAAGTCTACCACCGTTTAAAAAATTATTTACATTATATGCCATTTCTTCTATTATTTAAGCGGAAGCGACGCGACGCAGCAACAAATAAAACGATACCCCATGCTACGAATCAATCGTACTGGCCGAAGTTTTTTTTAATTTATATAGATAATCTGTGGGCCGAAGGCGAAAAATTATTCATTTCACGTTTTAAATCCCGTACGAAATACCTCGCCGGTGCGGTGGGGGAATACGACGTAGCGGCTGCAGGTTCGGGGGAACGGTAAGGGCGAAAATAATTGCCGCCACGTAAAACATCGGTAAGGAATATATGGTGCGAATTCGAGCGACTTAGACTGGGTGCCGGGCATTTGGCAACAAGAAATTAATAAAGTTAAATTATGATTTTTCTTATTTTTTTGGATTGATTGATTTAAAATAAAATACCATTTTTGATTTATTGGTTGTTTACATTTTATGTCGCAGCTACTGGTGCCAAAAAACTTTTATATCTTTTTAGGCATTTTAGAGGACACAGTGATGTTTGTTAGTTTAAATTAAACAAAACAGCACTCTGAAGTCTTTGTTTTAAATATTTATAAATACGATAATCAAAAAAATTAAAAAACCCAAAATTTTAAATTTAGATATTAAATTTTCACTTGTTGTAGTTGATATTAAAAATATTATCATCAACATGCGTCCTGCAGTTTAATATAAAATACACACAAAATAAGGGCTTACAGCGATCACTTATTTAAATAAAAACGATGTTGCCTAGCTTTACTCATGTATCTTACCTATATTATCCTAATTCTGTTCTGGATAATAAATGCTACTTACCTTGGCACAACATCCTGGAGTTATTATTAATTGAATTATAGCAACGGCAGGTATCATGATTACCGAGGAACCAGTAATTGCCCAACCCAAAACATTGGCCCATGTGGGATATACATAATTTTCGTATGACAAGGGTTCATAAAACCACAACCCATAAAAAATAATAAAAAGCAAGAAAACAGGTGCTGCAAATTTCCAACAAAATCTCCAATATAATCCTGGGGCAAAACCAATCATATCTTCAATATCATCACAAAACCTTTGGGTTCCTGAAAGATTAAAAATATTTTAAACCCCTGTTTGTTCAATTAAACAGAAATTCTAATTTTTTTTGTTAATATATTGGCGGCGGCATTTGAAACATAGAGTTTTTTTTAACTTATATAACAATAATAATCCTATTCTTAATGTTAGCTTGCTCTTTAATTTCAAATGAAGTTTTCCTATTAGGGATAGTTCTTTTTAGTGCTGTTTTATAAATCTTGTCCACAAAGGCTTAAAGCCCCCAGAATTAATTAACCTTGGGTGCCTTAAGTAAAATAAGTGACAGTTTAGTAACACAGGACGGAAAGAAAATACCTCTGCAGGGAGCAAGATCTACAGTTTAGACCCCCTTATAAAGAATGCTAAGAGCTTTAAGGAAGTATTGATTAAATCATACATGAAATCTAATTGCCTTCTCTCGAGTATCAATTTTTATAATTTTTTTAACAAAGTCTATTGATCCACGTCATGATGAAAAAAATATATGTGATGTGTCTTTAGTAGATCTAGCATAATTTTTAAAGGGGTGATAGGGGGTCAAACAAATTCAAAATCCATTTTTTTTGCTATTTTTGGATATTTTCAAAAACTTTCAATTTTATTATTATTATTTTTATTTTTCTGAAGAATAGAAGTTTTAAATAACTTGGATTGAAAAGTAAACAAGAAAAATAATTTAAAAAATATTTGAATACTACTGAAAAGTAGAGGCAAAGGACCTCGTAATTTTCTTATGGATAATGAGTTTCGGCCAATTGTTTTAAAAAAAATTATAGTGATAGTTTTCAAAACGCTGATCAAAAGCCTGTACGGTCACAAAACACGAAAACTCCCCCAATCCCTCCAAAATCACCCACAAAGGCCCTTGGGGATTTTTCTTATGGAACGTAGGTTTCGACCAATTGTTTTCAAACTCTGCATAGTGATAGTTCTTAACACGCTGATTAAAAGTCGTCACAGGCACAAAACCCGAAAACTATTCCCAACCCCCCAAAATTACCCTTAAAGGTCATTGGGGATAGGTAGGTTTAAAGTGAGTGGGTATAACACCCTTCCACCTCGACCGATCGGTCTATTGTGGCTCACACCCTTTTATATTTCTCCTACCAAGTCCAGACTTCTAATAAATCTGATGATCCTGTTGGGAGAGAGATCTTTCACTTCGCCGGCTACAAGGTGTCATTGCCGAGGATTGCAAATCTTAGTCGTGCCTTTGCTGGGCACGAACACAGTATGTGTTCTGCCGATTCATCCCCCTCCATGCACATGGGGCACTCGGCGTCTTCCGCTAGGCCGACCTTGTGCATGTGCTATTTCAATCTGCAGTGTCCCGTGTACAGTCCCACTAGAGTTTTAAGGTGTACCCTTGATTGCTCCAGTAGTTTGACAGTACATTGTTGGTTCGGTGGGCTTATGAAGGCCTTCGAAGACTTTCTCTTTGTGTCCAAGCTGATATGAACTGCTTGGCCATTCCATAAGATATACCGATGACCGGTTCCGGCCCTTTGAATTTTGGTTCCGCCCCCCTTTTGGCAAGGAGGTCTGCAGATTCATTACCCTCTAGGCCGGTGTGTCCAGGTATCCACAGTAGTGTAACCTTATTGTTTTGACCCAGTTTGGTCAGCGCATCCTTGCAATTCCAGACGGTTTTCGAATTGCACCGGCTAGATTCAAGAGCCTTAAGAGCTGCTTGACTATCGGAGAATATTTTAACTGTCTTACGTGTGCAGTGCCGATCAACCAGCGATCTAGCATACATCTAAATAGCAAATACCTCCGCTTGAAATATGGTTGCGAGAGTGCCCAGGCTGAAGGAAAACTCTGCCCTCGGCCTCTGTCCATATATTCCAACTCCAACACCGTTCTTGGTTTTGGAGCCGTCGGTGTACCAACAGATGTCAGCCTGGAGCAGGTCGGTCTTTTTCGACTCCAGTCCTCCCTTTGTGGGTAGACTACACTGTAGGGCTTGGGACAGTTCACGAAGGCTAAGGCTAAAGTACTAATGCAGCGTGTGTGTCTGAAGAGTGGTGTAGAATATGGCAATTTAAAATTGACACAGAGAATTATTTAGAGTAGCTTTAATAGCTGAGAAATGTACACTTTGTACTAAACCTTATAATTTGAATTTGTTACAGAAAGAGATGTGATAGCCAAATTTCTTGCGCTAACACGAAGTAAGTAATATTACATTACCGTAAAAACTATTAATATTTTATTAAATATTTAAAAAAACACTTCAGATATTTGTCCGAAAATGCTAGAGAACCTTCAGACAAATGCATCACTGTTTACGGCAATTGTCATACCAAAATTCTTTCTTCTGGCGCGCGTGGATCGCACTCTCTCGACGCTTTACCTTTCTAAGCGACTCCCCTTTCCTTTCGCGTTGACCGTAGCATCGTCCTAAGGGCCCGGATTCCGACGCTCGAGCCTTGAGCTATCATTGGTTGCGATATGTCGTCACAAGTCAGGCAGCGCTCGTTGCATACTGCCGCGCGATTTTCTTTGTTTAGCTATCTTTAGATTAGTAGAGAGGAATTTTCAAGAATGATTTAAATTAATAATTATTTATTAGAGCGGTGTTGTCACGATTATTTAGAAATTTTACTCGTTTTAATTAGATTTTTAATATTTTATAAAAATTTAGAAAGGAATATTAGCGCGCTTATGGCTATGGAAAAATAGCATTCATGTTGCTAGACGTGTTTCTTTAACAGGGTGTATCATTAAAAAAAATTAACTGAGTGTTGCCACCCTGTATATAAAAATGCAAAAATCTGAAAATATTACAATATTAAATATACTTTTACTACAAACCAGTTTTATATACAAAACTTATTCTTGTATAACTTATAGTTTCCGAGAAAAGATATCGGCCGTTAATAAATGGGCCGACCTGTACATGTGTCTGTAACCGGCTATACTTACTTATCCAGTTACATATTTTTTTATTAATCACTTTTTTCTTTATTTCGGATACTAAAGATTTGTAATTGTGTGTTTTAAAGTAATAAAACATATATACATATTATCTAATATAGAATAGTCAAGAGCTAAAATCATACCAAAATTTGTTTCTCTAAGTTTTTATTTTTATGCTTCGATACCTTACCATTTTTCTCAGAAATCCATTAAACTACACTGGTTTACAAAATTTTAATTTTTATCTGTTTCCGCGAAATTTATGGTGGCTGTTGCTTGCTTATTGCATGTTATTTTCAAATGTACTCTCAAAAATTATTGTGCAGCTCAAAAACTTTATTGTTGATTTTCATCATTTAGTGGATTTGTTTGTTGATAACGTGTGTGTTTTATTCTTTTCAGATAAATAAAAAAAATAAATAATAAAAATAAATAACTAATAATCATAATAATCATATTAATAAATAATAATACATTTTTCTTAATAAAGGACCCCGCAATTTTCCTATGGAAAATGGGTTTCGGCCAATTGCTTTCAAGCTTTGCATAGTAATAGTTTTCAACACGCTGATCAAAAGTCTCCACGGGCACAAAACCCAGTGTGGATGTGGAGTTAAAGGGTATTGGATAGTATTCCGTTACCCTACACTGGAAAAAAATTCGCAATAATTTGTTTAAAATCCGCGAGCAGGAACTTCACATGGCAGGAACATGGGGGGAGGTTTGAGTGGGTATCTAATTATTGGGGTTAGGGGGTAACAAGTGGCCGTACAGCTGACCGTGAAATAAAATTTATGACAAAATGACTTCGCCCCCCATCAACAGGGAAGCAGACTTTAATAGTTGGTGGGATTGGAGTCTGGGGTCGGAAAGGCAGGTACTGAAGGGGGAGTGGCTACACACCTCGTAAAAAATCCAGCTACAGAGAATGTCAGGCTGTAACTTTGTAACTATTTAAGTGGCTACAATTTGACAGCACTCTCAAAAAAATCCGCATAGCAATTGACCAAACTATTAGTTAAAAAAATCCCTAGTGACTTTTGCGGGTAATTTTGAGGGGGTTGGAGGGATTTTCGCGTTTTGTGCCCGTGAAAAACAATCTTTGTCCGAAACCCTATTTTTATAAGGAAAATGTTGGGTCCTTTATGTGTTTTTTTCCATCCGTAGATATCTGAAACTCAATAAGTAGAGGTGATTTAAAAATTTAAATTATACATTTGAGCTTAGCATGCCATGATTAGCCAACAACAGCGAAAGTTTTCCCGGCAACAGATTTATTGTAAACTAGTGCTTATTATTTTTTTTAAATTTATGTAATACAATTGCAAGTTATGTTTAAATACATAGTATCAAAAAAAAAAAAAAAACACTTACCATATATCCAAGAAACAACCACAGCCTCAAAAAATACAGCAAAAAGCATAGAATAACCAGCGGCGTACCTATCCAAAAGTTGGAAAAAGTAAAACCCGCCTTGTGAACACGAGGCGAGACCAACACAAAAATAGAGGGTAAATAGGCACGCCACAAATATCTCTCTGTTTCGACCTATTTTTGGAAATTCATCGCTCAAAGCAGTAATTATGGCTTCTGATCCTCCAAACTAAAAATACATTACACAGAATTATATGCCAAGACCAAGGAGTTTTTTTATAAATATATTGTTAAATTGATTTAAAAAAAGTTAAATTGATAGGTCATTACAACGTAAGATAAAGAAAAACTTAAACAAACCCTTCGCGCTTAAGATTTCTTCAACATCCGAAAGAAAAATATATTTTGTTAGTAATTTTAAAATCATAATACTGCCCTAAGAAAACGTACAGAATTTCTTTTAAAGATAGTATTTTGTTATTTGCTTTACAAAAAGCCACTTTTTTGCATAAAAGTGAGACTTGCTTGCTTATATGACTTTTTTAAATAGGACGATGCAACCCCTTGCCGAGGCATATCCAAACAATGTTTTTAAACAAGTTAAAAATTTTAGAAAAATAAAATTATATTTATTCAATTTTAGAATTTTTAGTTTTCTTCTAGTTGGGAGTTGTACCAGGACTTTGAAAAAAATCGTACCTATCTGAGATCTCTTTACTTAAAGTTAAATACTTATTATTAAAATCCTTGTTTTAGAAATGTGTTACCTATTTTGCTTTTGAAAAAGTAACGACGCTTAAATGGATACCCAACAATAAGATAGCAAAAGAGGGCATAGGGGTTTCACCTATATAAAATGTATAACACTAACATATAATCCTATAACTACATTGTTATTGTTTCTAATTAGGTATGTTTGATATTCAGAGAAAGTTTACACTATTTTACACTATTTGCATACACCTAGTCCTAAAACACATCTTCGATAAGAGCGCTTGCGTAAAAAAAGGTAAAATAATATAGCCATATAGCGGACTACAGCATTTTTGCAATAGAAAAATATTATATTGCCAATATTTCGAAAACTACAAAATTTTGGAATAAGCACCTTTACACAAACTTACCCTAATTTTTAATGCCAAATAAGATAAAAGTATAAATTTCGGGGGTTTCCCTTTGAAAAAATACATTTTTGGCAGTTTTCCCAATATCATTTTTAATCTTATTTTTAAAATGACCTGTATAAACAGTCATCAAAATATTATAAAAATCTCTTGATCTAGTTTTTTTTTAATAAGAAATCTAATTGAAATTAAATAATAAAGGCTTCCTTATACGAAAAATTGATAATTATTTTAGGATCCGCAAACGTCATTTTTTATATAAAATTTAAAATATCTCAAAATCGGTAAGACTTAAGTATAGGACATTATATATAAAATGTGTCTAAAATTTTACGTAAAATCAAAATATGCAATAATATATAGGGTGTCCTATTTAAATTAAGAAAGTTAATGCGTGTCCACGGAAAATAGAATACCCAGTATATACAAAAGTAAAATATTGTTAAAACATAAATTAAACTAAGAAACTTTTATATGGAATATTTTTCTGTATCATGTATATTTTATGAGATAAGGTAGTGTCCCAAGATAAACGGGCCACCCTGTACAATATCTTTACTTATTTATTCAAAATTTTAATTTAAAAATATTACAAAAATATTTAATTTTTATAATTATTTAAAAAAACACAACGTATATTTTGCATATTGCTTACCGAACTATCTAGACCTAAGGTCAGTAGCATCATAAAGAAAATAAGTGCCCAAAAAATGCTACCGGGCATTGTAGCTATAGCGGCGGGATAAACTATAAACACTAAACCTGGTCCTTCCGTTGCTACCTCAGTAATTGGACGACCAGCTGCATGAGCCATATAGCCCAACACAGAAAAAATGACAAAGCCTGAAACGAAGCTTGTTGCTGAGTTGATAACACTTGTTAGAATCGCATCCCTAAAAAATAAATACTGCAGTATTTACAGGTACAGAGTTATTCATTTAGAAATAAACAGGGCTTTATGTTTGAACGTGCTGTCCCTTTTTAAAAAACGAATATAGCTATTTGGTATATTTTTTCCGTAGAATTCAATAATCTAATCAGAAAAATATTTGAAACAAAAACAAAAGAGTTACAGCACGAGTGACGTATTTTTTAAATGGAATACCCCTTATATTTTTTATATCAATAGATAAAGATTTTCACGAGGAATTCGGTGATATAGGGGTTGCTGGGTTTATTTCTTATTCTGCTGCAATTATCTAAAACTGCATGATACTATAAGGATAGTTTCACCTGAAAAAACCTGGCTGCCACAGGTCACTATTTGTCGAAGTCAAGAATTTTAAAAATACGTTTATTACTTTTTGGAGTAGTTTTATAATGAGGTTTTCATCAGAAGAACGGCTGTAAATTATATTATATGCTAAAATGATATTATTTATCAATTTCTAAACCAAACAGCAAAATTACAATAAACGGAAAAAAATTAAACACCAGACATAAAGAGAATACCACCCTTGGTATTTAATCTCTTAAAATTTCCTGGGATTTTGTCTTGCCTAGCTGTGCGTATTGCGTCGGTTAAACATTCCTGATGTAGTGAACGTAGCTTCATCCGTCCAAAGAATCGTTTGAAACAGGGTAGGATCGTTATCTTGTTTATGGATTAAAATTTGGGAAACAATTTAAAAGAGAAGTTCCTTTTGTTCACGTGTTAAATGCTGCACTGGAAGAACGTGATATGGAAGATACTTAAAATATTTTAGTGTTCTCTGAACCGTCGCATAGGTTACTCTTCTTCTTGCAGGGCCATACCTCAAGTCTCTAACTGCGTCAGTAATTGACTTCATGGGATACAAGGTAAAATAATTTAGAATAGCTCGATCCCGATTTCTTTTTCTCATTGTAGTCCTTTTTCTAGTATGGAACGATTTTGTTTTTTCGAATAAGACCTTCCGTTTTAGAATCGTTTTTACTGGTATATTTCGGTGGAAATTTGCAACATATCTTCGTTGTGTTTCCCTGGCGTTTTCTCCACATTAATAATAGAGAGTTATAATTTGAAACCGTTCTTCTGATGAAAACCTCATTATAAAACTACTCCAAAAAGTAATAAACGTATTTTTAAAAATCTTGACTTTGACAAATAAGCACCCGTGACCTGTGACAGCCAGGTTTTTTCAGGTGAAACTATCCTTATAGTATCATGTAGTTTTAGACAATTGTGGCAGAACCGTAGGAAATAAACCCAGCATCCCCTATATCACTGAATTCCTAGTGAAAACCTCTATCTATTGATATAAAAATATACGGGGTATTTCATTTAAAAAGTTGCAGCAGAACCGCAGGAAATAAACCCAGCAACCCCTATATCACCGAATTCGTGAATAGATTCATAAAAAAAGCTTGCGAATCTTTGTTTTTGTTTTAATTTTTTTTCTGTTCAAGTTCAAAAATAAAACCCTGTTTACTTAAAAATAAAACACCCTGTACATGACATGTTTAATATTGTAGCTATAAGTAAATAATAATATTTTCTTACTGATTAAAATGATAAATGTTAAAGATTTTTGTATAAGACAATTTCGTGTCTTAAATTTTTAGTATTAAGATTTTTTCAAAAATTTTAATTTTGCCATTTAATAAAATGTCGTTACTAATAATATCCTTATAAACAATAGAACGTGCATATGGTTATGCTTAAATTCAAATGTTTTATTTTTGTATTTAAAACAATTTTTTATTGATCTAATTAAAGACGCTCGATAAACCTTTGAACAAAAAATAGTTTGTTTTAAAGACACTTTATACTCATATATAACCGGTATAGCAAATGTATTAAGTTTTTAAGTTATTATATATATATATATATATTATATATATATATATATATATATATATATATATATATATATATATATATATATATATATATATATATATATATATATATATATATATATATATATATATATATATATATATATATATATATATATATATATAAATTAAGTAATAGGTAAAGCTAAAAACATTGTTTTTATTTATTTTGTATGGCTTGGATATATCGTAACGGTTTTTTTTTAAATAACAAAACACATATACAAAATTAAATATTTAGGTATATCTAGCAAGGGGTCAGAAATGACCCAATTATGGTACTATAACATTTTTCTTTTTTAAGGTTTTATTCTTAAAAATTAAATTTTTCAAAATAAAAATCAAATTGCGGACTATCTTTAATTAATTTGTTAGCTTGGCCAAACATTGACACGTTTTAACTTACTTGTATACATTATTATGATATTCGTTATAAGAGGCATACGCCAGCAAAACTCCGAACCCTGGTCCTAAGGAAAAAAATACTTGCGTTGCTGCATCAACCCACACCTAAAAGAGTAATTCTTTATTAAAAGGATGATTAATTAGAACAAGAAAAATAAAAGCAAAACTACCTTTATATAATTGCAAACTAACCTTTTATTAACTTACCTCAGCTGACGAAATAACAGAAAAATTTGGTTTCAAGTAATATTTAATTCCTTCAGCAGATCCTGGCAAAGTAATACCCCGTACTAAAAGAATTAATAGAACAGCATATGGAAAAAGAGCTGTGAACCAAACCACTTTTCCAGATGTTGATATTCCTTTCCATAAAGAAAAATAACAAATAATATATACTGCTAAAAGACACAGTGCTGTATCCCATTTTATGGCACCTAGATCATGCAATCCTTCGCTTTTATGTAACTCTAGTATGGCACGGCTAAAATAAAATAATACAGTGTACAGTTCCAATAAAAAAAATCATTTTGCTACTTTTAATGAAGTAACTGTAAATTGTAAAAACAAGTTAAACATTTTCTGAAAAACCTTTAGTTCATATCTTATGCAAAAATAAAAAACACTTCTCACACTTTCTTACTTCCGGAAATATGGCGAAAAACTGAAATTTTCTTTTTTGTTGTTATTTTTTTAATATATATATATATATATATATATATATATATATATATATATATATATATATATATATATATATATATATATATATATATATATAATTAAAAATATAATAAATAAATATATATATTAATTGAAAAATAATTTTATTAGATTTGTTCTATTACTATTGGCGGAAACATTTTTACGACGTTTCGTTTTCCTTAAACCATCAACAACTTTATTTTTTTAAATACGGCCCTGGTCTTTTTATTTAATTTTTTTAAACTCCTTATTATCCCAATTACAAAAATGTATAACACTTAATATTTATTTCAAAAATTATGGAACGCCCTATAAGAAATCATGTGCGTTCCTTGTCTAACTTATTGTCAAAACATGAAAAATATGTTTATTTTACAAAAAAATATTAAGTGTTATACATCATTGTTATTGGAATTGGGATTAAAAATGCTTTAAAAAAATGCAATAAACAACCGAGAGCCGTAAAGTTGATGGTGGTTTAGCGAAAATGAAATGTCGTAAGAAATAGATGACTTTGCCAATGGATGAAGCGCAAAAAATTCCAATGAGAATGTATTTTTAGATTTTTTCTAAATTTTGAAATAAACTTGAAAAAAAAACCAAAATCGGAAATTTTACTTTTTCCGCCATATTTTTGAAAGTACAAAATATAACTTTAATTTTACAACGATATATTATTAAGCTCCCCAATACCCAACTTTGCCAAATTTAAACCACCCACCTATCTCTTACCGTTTCGGATATCCCTGTACTGGCCCTTTATCTTGGACACGTTGTATATATATATATATATATATATATATATATATATATATATATATATATATATATATATATATATATATATATATATATATATATATAAGTATATAAATTTTAATATAATATATATATATATATATATATATATAAAATTATATATTTATAATATAATATATATATTAACTGAGTATATAAATTTTAATAGCCTAATTTGATTTGTAAAAAACACACATTTGATATGGTACTACAAAGAAAATATGTCTGAAATAAAGCATTTTAAAAACAAAAGTTTTATGTATAGTAAACGAAAACAATTTATAGTCATCAATCAGCTGATAAATAATACTCAGGTCCCCAAACGTGACGAAATAAAATTCAGGTAAAAAATATTACAATTTGGCCTTTTAATGAATTTAATCAAAAGTATTTCATTTCACTTTAATACTAACTCAATTACATAGAATATTTATATCAGTTAAATCTGTAAAAATTGGTTTATTTGAATTTTATTATTGTCATGTTGTCGTATTTAGGACGTTGGTTCATTCTTTGATTTTATGCTTCCCGTCCAGCTGTTATTATTTATAACAATTTTGTGTTTTTAGTAATACTAGTTATTGTTGTGTGTATTTTTATCAGTGTTATTTTAAAAAACTTTTTTTTGAAAACAAAGACAAAGAAAAGGGAGGGAGTTTGTTTACACGGGCCTTAAATATTTGGAGACTGGGAGGAGAACGACAAACTTCCGCGGGTAGCAGGTTTCATAGTCTGGACACTTTAGGGATGAAAGAACGAACAAAGTGGGAAGATCGGGGCCTCTCACGTTGGACTGTAAAAGGATGCATAAAAGTGGCACTACATGTTGGTCTGTTGGGAACTGCTAGGGGAGGAATTATACTGGCTAACTCTTCAGAGCAGAAGCCGTGAAAATACCTACAAAAGAGGAAAACTCCCCTACAGCTTGTCGGAGGCAAGAGAGGGAAGCTGCTAATGTGGTAGGAACGCCATTCCCCAGACATGAGAACAATATTCTAAAGAGGGTCTGATCTGGGATACATACAGTGTATACAGATTAGAAGGAGAGAAATACTTTCTGGCTCGAAAAAAAGAATCCAAGATTTCTTGAAGCTGCTGGGCGTATGTAATGTGTTTGTGTCAGTTAAGATTATTCTCAAAAGTAACACCAAAGGTTAAATAATTCTTTGTTCTGCAGAACTTGGCCACTCGTATATAACGAATAAGCTTTGGGCAAAAATTTTTTTTCGCGACAGCGACATGACTGTGTTTTGAGGCATTAAAAGGGGAGAAGATTTTTCCCCCCCCAACCAAGATTACTTTAAAGTCTTGTGGAAGAGATATCTGCATTGACCGCGCGCAAACGAATTACAGGGTGGCTTAGGAAACGGAATATTAGAGTGTATATTAGTTTTCGGAATATCGACACGTTCTATAAACTGGCTAATTATTGTGTAATAGTTTGTAATGGAATAAATAAAGATATGACTAAGACATGTAGCCAAATAAATATTTAATTTTTTAAATTTCGTTTGATTAAGGAGGTAAAAATATCATTTTTAAAAAATAATACCTATTTTTTAAAAATATTACATACTCAGTATTTTTATACCATTCAACTGGCAACATCCATAGAAAAGCATATGACTGCATCGGAAATTGTTTTGCGTTTAGTATAGGTTGCGTTGAGTCTTATTTTGCAACAGTGGTGCAATTTACAAAAAATGAACAAAAAAATTAAAGTTCTCCCTTACATTTGAAATTTTGGACATGGGCTATAAATCGCACTTAGAAAAACTTTTTGCATTAACTTTTTTCGTGTTTTAAAAAACAACCCCAATTTTGGAATTTTTTGGAAAACAAATAAAACTTGACAGATAATGCATTAAAGCAGGAATTGGCGCCAAAAAGGATAATTTCGAATCAAAAAATCCATATAATGCGGACTGTCACTGGTTACATTGTATATACATAGTAATTAAAAAAAACACATTAATTTAGATACATATTCGGGAACCCAAAATAAACATTAAAGTTTCCATAAACCTAATTGAATTTTCAACCACAGATACAAAGGGTAACATTTATTTCCAACAATTGATATAAACCGAATAAAACCATTACCTAATCTTTTAAAATATGCAAAAATACCACTATTTGCTTGTAAACACGCGTCAGCTTGATTGTAAATGGCTCTCGTTGCTTGAAAGATATATCTGCATTTATTTCTTATAACATCTGCTGCAACTTGGTTGACTGGTGAAAGAAATAAGGGACAGCTAATGCTTATAACATACAATAACGCAAAAAGTGTTTGTGCAACCAGCTATGAATAAATATATATTAGAGAGGATTAAGGTTAAGGGATCTTGTGGGCCAATTATATGGGGTGTCTCTATCAACCCATCTCCAATAAAACTATAATAAGCGGGCGCTCCATCATGTTGAAAGTAGATATTTTGTCTCAAATTAGATAAAACACAATCTTATAACTTTTGTAGGTAACTTTATAAAAAAATAGAATTATGTTTGGTTGGTAATAAAATGTTACCAAAATTAATCAATTTCTTTTAGGATCATATACTTCCTGTATCTCTGTTACGGTACATTGTAAAACCTATATTTATAATTATTCTGGGTCTCTGAACACATCTCTAAAATATTCCCCCTAAATCACCTTATAAAATTAAATGCAAACAACAAATAAACACTCCTTGCAGTAAAAATATAATCCTAATTCTACAGAATGATACTTTGCGTTCTAATAATATATGCCTTTTGTTTAAAATTTTAAATTTTTTATCGTATTAAATTAAAATACAAATTTAAAGTTTATATACTTACTTAAAATATTCTGAAGCGGCTGAAGCTAAAGTAGCACTATTTGTTTCATTCGGCAAAGTTCTATTGTACATAAAATGTCCATCACTTAGATTTTTATTAATATAATCAAACTAAAAATAAAATGTGTATAAAAATTATGGAGTATGAAAAATAATATAGTTTTTGGTAATTAAAAAAATGTGGTTAATAAACCAAAGAGAATAAATATTATTACTACTAAAAAAATGTTTCCTTCAGTCTACTTTGGATTTTTACCTGTTTTTTAAGTAGGTAATACATATATTTGTATAAAAAGGAGTTTTAATATATGTCTAACTTAATTTATTAACTGCAAAAAGTTTTGTTTACTATTTTAAAAGTAACAACAGTGTTTGCATATATTTAATTAGACAAGACAAATATTGTGATTTAAATTTTTAAAGAACTGTTCCTTAAAAATAAATTTAACTTAAGAAATATACGAAATAATTATTAAAACAGAAATGATTTTTATTCTATTTTAATATAGTTTATATACAAAGTATACATAAAAAGTTAAAAACTTACAGGCCTACAATTAGGTGTGTTCCATTCATTATCACAAGTTGTCCAAGGAAGCATGCTGGTAAATGAAGCGAAAAAAAATCGAAGGGCCCAAGCAATTATGACATTATAATAAAAGTCCACGTAAAATGCAATTAAAACAACTGCATACCCTATACCTAAAAAAAAATCATGCAATTTTCTCCATTTTCTCAATGGAATTATTATATTGTCACTACTGACCAGATAAATTTATTTATTGATTAATTACAATAGATATAGTTTGGGTATATTTATTTGTTTTTTAAGAAAGCGCAATAATTTTTTTAACTTACTCAATCAGAAGGGATGAATAGGCATCATAATATCAGTCTTAATAGCTTTTTTTTAATTCTAATTAGCGCTAATGTAAAAGTTATAAAAACTAAAAATATATTTTTTTCTAAATGTGTACACAGTCTTTAATTATTTAATATTCCCATAATTTATTTTAGAGTAAAAAATCATTTTTATTTTATCCTAAAATTTATTAATTAAAGTAGAAAACCATCTTACATTTCCATATGATGCTACCAAAAGTAATTAATAATCATGACATTGTTGGTTATGAAAAAGTAGGTATAATTAGTCATAATATTATTAGTGACTTTGGTTTGATTGGCGGATAATATTAAATAAGTCTAATTGTGTTCTCTACGTCCTACATTATTATTTTTCCTTATCCTACAATATTATTTATTATTATAATACCTTTAAGGGTAAAAACTTTACCTTAAGTTTAAAACATTTATTTTAAAGCATTTAAGTTAAGTGATTTAATATTCCCCTAATTTATTTTAGAGTTAAAATATCACCTTTAATTTAAAACTATTTAACACACAAAAATGCTACAATTGTACTAGGTTATCTTAAAATTAATAAATTAAAGTAGAAAACCATCGTACATTTACAAATGATGCTACCAAAAGTAAATAATAATCATGACATTGTTGGTTATGAAAAAAAAGGTATAATTAGTCATAATATTATTATGACTTTAGTTTGATTGACGGATAATATTAAATAAGTCTAATTGTGTTTTCTCTGTCCTACATTATTATTCATCCTTATAATACCTTTTAAGGTAAAAACTTTACCTTAAGTTTAAAGTATTTATTTTAAAAATATTAAATAAATATATATATATATATATATATATATATATATATATATATATATATAATATATTATATATATATATATATATATATATATATATATATATATATATATATATATATATATATATATATATATATATATATATATATATATATATATATATATATATATATATATATATATATATATATATATATAATTTATTTTAAAGTAAAAATATCATCATATTATTTTCAAAATATTTAACACACGAAAATGCTACAATTGTACTAGCTTGTCTTAAAATTAATTAATTAAATTAGAAAACAATCGTACATTTACATAAACCAAAAGTAAATAATAATCATGCCATTTTTGGTTATAAAAAAATAGGTATAATTAGTCATATTATTAATAGTATCTTTAGTTTGACTGGCGCTGTAACTAGAATATTAAATAGGTCTGGCTGTGTTTTCTACGTCTTACATTATTATTCATCCATATAATACCTTTCAGGGTAAAAACTTTACCTTAACTATAAAATATTTATTTTAAAGCACTTAAGTTAGGGAACAAACCATCGTACATTTGCATTTGATATAACAAAACTGAATAGTCACAGCACTGTTGGTTATAGCATTTATTAAATTTTATTTAATAAAGTTCAATTACTCCCTATACTGTGTTATGTATTACTTTTATAAAAAAAATATGTTTGTTTTAAAATTAATAAAATTTATATATTTTAAATTCTTATACTTACGTACATAACTCTAAGCAAAATTTATATAAAACAAGCAAGAAAAAACTTTCTTTTATTTATATCTATGCTTTATAAAACAATACGATTAAAATAATTTCTTTTATTCTGTCAAGCGTATAGCCTCGATCCATTACCCTGCGTTATATTTTCAGCAGTCCTAAATGTGACGTAATGCTTTTGTTATGGATAAGGCTTTAACCCAACTATAAAAAGAATGAAGATATGGTACAATTAAGCCCGGAAGGTATTATAAAAGAGTGAGATGAATTTGTTACTGATATCAGAATATGTGTTTATAAACTTACACTTGGTAAATTGACGATCTTAAGAAACCGTATAAATTTAATTTATAACTTTAATAAATATTGACTTATAGCTGTTATAAAAATTAACAGTATCAGACATTTAAATTATTATTAGCCAAGCTTAAAAAATGAACGAAATAAGATATTGTTCGAATATATTTAAAAAACTAATCTTTTCTTTTCTGTTTTTGTTTGCTTTAGTTACGACTTCGGTTGCTTTATTTTATTTTTAAGACTATCCTAAAAGGCTTTTATTTAGTAGGAAACTTTTTTCTTATTGCAACATTTCTCTACGCAGTACATACTTACAAAGTTATGGGGTCTTAAAACAGAAAAAAATCGTTTTTTTTTTAGATTTTTGTTATATTTTCTTTTTTTTTTAATGTTTTGCACCTGTTTTAGAGAAAGCATATTTTGGTTCTTGTCATATACATTTTTTTAAAGGGTTTTTAGCAAAAACATGCCTGCCGCCTTAAATATCCAACAACCCTTATTTTTTTCTAACAGATAAAATCTATATGTGTAGCCATTGAAAACCAACGTGACTTGACATTTTTTAATAACGACATTTGGTATACCGTCTTCAGAAATCTCCCATTTTTTTTCAGCCTTTCTTTGTATATACATATACAATGTGTCCCAGAAGTAATGGGACACAGAGCAACAGCAGATTCCTTAGGACAAAATAATGCAATTAACGTAAACTTGCCTCATCCCAAAGTTGATAATAATCAAGATACAGGGTGTCAAACTTTTAATTTTTTTTCGTTTTTTCGTAATAATTTCTTAACTAAAAGACATAGCGGTACAAAATTAAAGATTTGGGTTTTCTTTAAGGCAAAAAAATTAAATTTGTCTATACTTTTGATGTTGTAAGTAGAGGGCGCCAGCTACGGCTTACCTCACTTGTTTTAGATGGCAAAACTTTTTTTAAGCTTAGTATTTTGGCCTGTTTATTAAAAAAGAAGTTACTATAATTCCCACCAAAATTAGCCTTAAATGACACTGGGGATTTGGAGACATTTGAGGGTGATTGTGGGGGGCGTTAGAGAGGTTTTTTGGTTTTGTGCCCATAGAGACTTTTGATCAGTGTTTTGAAAACTATTACTTTGCAAAGTTTGAAAACAATTAGCCGGTAAGCCGTAGCTGGCGCCCTCTACTAGCAACATTAAAAGCATGGACAAATTTAAATTTCTCGCCTAGAAGAACCCCCGAATACCCAATTTTGTACCGCTATGTCATTTAGTAAAGAAATTATTAGGAAAAAACGAAAACAAAATTAAAAGTTTGACACCCTGTATCTTAGTTATTATCAACTTTGGGATGAGGCAAGTTTACGTAAATTGCATTATTTCGATCTCAGGAATCGGTTGTTGCTCTGTGTTCCATTACTTGTGGGACACCCTATATATATATATATATATATATATATATATATATATATATATATATATATATATATATATATATATATATATATATATATATATATATATATATTATATATATATATAAATTTAGGGTCTTGGTCGTGGAGGGCCTGTTAAATAAATACGCTTTTGTGCTACTCCAAGTTTTTTAAAATGTTTTGTTTTCTTCGTCAGGGCTACAATTATTGAAATACAATTAGTATAATGAGCTATTTTACATTAAAAAATTACTTACTGCTACTTGCAATTATGTTAACATATTTCTTGTGTAAAAAACAGCTGGCATTGTCTTATAATTACTATATAATATTATTTCATATTTTTATTTAATTTGTGTCTGCATTCGAAAGTAGTAGAATTGATAAGATGGCGTGGATAGATTTTTAAAATATTTTTTCCTTTAAAAAAGGACGTATTGTATTATTTTGTTAATTTATTGCTAAGGATCACAAAATTTTAGTCCCAGTTAATTTAGGGTTAATTAAACTACGTTTGGCAGGTTTTTTTTCACAAAAAACTTGGATAAGCGTTGGATGACAAAAAAAGTAAAGAAAAGAAAAAAAATAAATGAAAAACGTGCGTATACTAAAAAAATATATATTAAAGATAATTACTTAAGAATTTTCTCTTTAAGATTTATTTTTTTTTAAAGTTGCAATTCTAGATATTATCAAATTGAGTCTTTTTTGTTGTTTAACCAGTCGGTCAAGACTACCCTTCTCTTTTGGTAATTGATATATGTATATGATAGTAATAAATAACGAAAATACAGTTTTTTAATGAAAATACTATAGTAATATGGCATCCTAAACTTAAATCAAAAGCAGTTTATGGTATAAGTTATATATGGGTATTTCACTGTAAACTGAACAACTTACTATCTCAGGCCGATATAATATGAAAAATATGGTTCAGTTTATAATTTATACTCGACTTAAAAAAATAATCACCCAATTAACCGCTCTTCATCGTACAATATCCTGTAAAATAAAGTTTATTACATAAAAAATGTTTTTATGTTGGTTAAAAAACCCCTGCATGTCCCCAAAAACAGTTCCCTGGCGAAAAAGGTGTTTATCTAACCATAATTAAAAAAAAACATACTTTTGGTATTTAAAATCTAATGAACGTTTTACTGACAATATTAAAGGATTTTATTGTTTAATTAAATAATACACCTAAAAAAACGAATGGTTATTTTGTTACCAATTTTACACACAGTCCCCTGGTTCTTATTTAAAACTGCCTCAATACCATTAATTACAATTAATCTTTATTTCTACGTAGTGCGTCGTATGCTTTTTAAGTTTGCCTAATGATGATAATTAAATTAAATTATTAACCTATAAAAAAACTAACCTGGGGACTGTTTTTCGGGACAAAAATAGGCTTAAAGTTGTCCAGTTTACAGAAAATATAATATATATATATATATATATATATATATATATATATATATATATATATATTATATATATATATATATATATATATATATATAATATTTTTATAATAATATATATTTTTAAAGCTTTTAAAATTTTTTGATAATTGATAAGCAAAAAAAGTCATAAATAACGATAATCCAAATATAATTTTTTCTTTTAAAAATACTGTAGTAATTTATCACCCTAAACTTAAATCAAAAGCAGTTTATGGTATAACTTCTTGCTTTTTTACCCTCCGCTAGTTTACGCGGTGCTCAAACGAAATAATAATCTGCTTTTGTGGCTCAAAGACGCTCTTAGAATGGCTGACTTCCGGCCCGAGCATCCGCAGATTTCTGAAAGTACATAATTGACACAAGACTCGTTGACTTTGGATTTTATTTTATGGACCTGTGGATTTGTGACATTTTTCTATTCTTTTTTTTTATGTGTTAGGGATATAAGAAAAGTCTTTAACAAGGGCGCCACGTCGTGTTTGAAAAAATAAAAGTTGCGGATTTGCTGGACTGAGATATAATTTATATTTTAAGTTGATTTCTACGAAATCCTTTAAATTAAATCCGAAATAATATATTAAAACTCATAAATATAATAATATTATTAAAATATTATGTGACCATATTATTATGTGTACAAATAGATAAAGCAACCAGGCTACCTAAGCCAATGTATTTTTACAATATAAAAGAGTGGTTTTAAAACGACTTGTTAACTGGTAAAACATATTAAAACTCTTTTTATTTTAATTTACACAGGATACTTTAGAAAGTTGTTGCAAAATATAGGATTTAGACTATTTACTGGGCAAATTATGAGCTTTTTATATATTTTTCTGTATCATATCTGATATAGGATAGGTTAATATTAACTTTTTTTTATTAAATGAAAACGTGAATATTTCAACGGTATTAAAAAATAATCGACATTCCACATTCAGTGCTTTGATATTTACCCACCGATATCAGTCACTGGTCCAAGTTGAAAACCTGATAATTCAACTGTTTATGTTCTTCTCGATTATCAATGTGAGAAAAAGTAAATTTTTTCTGGGTATGGTCTACACCAGCACATTCTGAAAAAAGCTTTTGGCGATAAAGTAATTCTAGAAATATGCAATTTAGCCTATTTATTTTTATTAGATTGTTTTATTTTAACAGGGAAAGTGCCAGAGGTTATAAAGATGTCTATTGAAGTAGCAAGTTAAGACTAATTTTCTAGATAAATTTCAAAGGGATACCATCAAATTTATTCAAAATTTTATTTGAAAAATTCAGGCAAAATATAGAATTAGCAATTCGTTTATTAAGTTTGGGTCAATAAGAAAAACAATCGGCTTTAAAATAATTATTTTTTACCGTGGATGACAGATAAATGCCGAACATACACACAACTTTTTTAAGATTTCTTATCGGGTCACTATTATCAACAAGTTCAATTTGCTTTTTTACACCTTTTTTACATTAAAATTTATTTACAACTAGATGAAAAGCCTGTCTCCGCCAGGCGAGAGACAATATTAAGTAGCCTCTGACTCCGTAGGACGCCTTCCCTACGGCTAACGTTAAAAAAACACTTTTTTACTCCTATTTTGGTCCCGGGGGCGAAATTCAAAAAACGGGCTTCGTTAGGTTCTAGCCACTGCTAAAGACTACCACTGTGCCAAATTTCATGATTTTAGCTCAAGCCATAACTTCAGAATCACGTAGACAGACAAATAAATATATATACCTACCTACATATAAATATATCCACATTAGCAAATTATATACAGGGATGCGCAAAAGTCCGGAATAAAATTAATATTTTTTTAACCAGTAACTTAGGAAAAAAACCCTGAAACACGTCAATTGATTTTAAATTGTACGCATTTTTTGGCAATAAAATGAAATATTTTTTTGAACCCCTTAGCTGCAACCCTTCCCAACTTTTTTTTTTCAAATGCAAACCTATGTCGTGTATGGGCTTATTGAAAAGCTCGTAAAAATGGAATCTGACCATACCGTTTCTTTTTTTTTAAACTTATGTGGTTACCAGAAAATGAGAAAAAACTCTTTTAAAAACAAAAAAGTTAGAAATACCTACTTAGTGGGTGAATTAACGTTGCAAATAAACAAATAAAGGGGCATTCAGCATTGATGATGTCCACTGCTCAGCAATTGCTAAGGATCATCAGTACCTAGTTTCTAAAAGTTTACAAATTTTAAGAACACACCAACCTGGGCAGGCAGCACAACAAATTTTATTGATTATGTGTAAAACTAATAACGTAATCTAGCATCAACATTCTTTGGAATTTATTTTTTCAGAAAAAAATTACACATAAAATTAGTTATAATCCCAAGCAATTGTTGAGCAGTGTACTTCAAAAATAGAAAAAGGTTGTTAAATTTTTTGTACCAAATTTAATGCCCTGATAAGAAAAATATTTTTTGACTCAGTTTTAAAATTGTGGCATTTCTGGGTAAAATTAAAATCTGTTTAGTTCATTAATTGTGTACCTTCAAAGTGTTATTTTTTAATTTGCCAAACAAAAATTGTATTGTCAGAGAGGCAGCGTATCGAAGTCTTGATATTGTTGGGATGTGGGGTCAAAGTGAAGTGTGTACTTTATTTAATGCAAAATATCCGGAAAATCACATTTCCCAGGCTATTGTGAGTAAGATCTTACACAAATTTGAAGAACATGGTACAGTGAAGGACTTGCCCAGAAGTGGCCGGCCACATGTTTTAGACGAAGATCAAAAATTGGACATTGCCGTATCTCTGCAGGAAGATCCATATTTGTCAACGGTTTCATTAGCCCAAAACAATCCTACGTCTAGACGTACGATTGGGAGGTTTTTGAAAACAGAAAAATACCACCCATATAAGGTATATCTTGTCCAAGAGCTATTGGAAGATGACTATGACAGGCGTTTGCAATTTTGTGAGGAAATAATGAGGCGATGTGACGAGAATAATGGGTTTCCACTGAACATACTCTTTTCAGACGAAGCTACTTTTTATTTAAATGGAGTAGTTAACAGGCACAATTATCGATTCTGGAGTCAGGAAAACCCACACTGGATATGCGAAGCTCATACGCAGCGTCCTCAGAAAGTAAATGTATTGGCAGGCATCATCAACAACAGAATATTAGGGCCATACTTTTTTGAGGGAAACCTTACAGCTGCACGCTACTTAGACTTTTTACGCTTTGAATTACTGCCTGCTTTAGCTGTTATGTTTCCCAATGAAGCAGATCCAGATATCCCCACTGAAACACTTTGGTTTCAACAGGACGGCGCTCCCCCACATTTTGGTATTAACGTCAGAGAATATCTGGATGAAATATTTGCAGGACGCTGAATTGGACGACGTGGTACAATTGAATGGCCGCCACGATCTCCAGACTTAACGCCATTAGATTATTTTTTGGGGATATCTGAAAGACAAGGTTTATCAAAATAGGCCGGCTAATATTGAAGATCTAAAAAACAGAATTATAGTGGAATCACATAACATACCGGCTGAGGCCATTCGGAACTCCGTAGACGGGTTTTACCATCGCCTAGGAGCCTGCCAAGTAAAGGGTGGAGGGCATTTTCAGCATCTGTTACGTTAATTCACCCGTAGATAGCACTAAGTAGGTATTTCTAACTTTTTTGTTTTTAAAAGAGTTTTTTCTCATTTCCTGGTAACCACATAAGTTTAAAAAAAAGAAAGGGTATGGTCAGATTCCATTTTTTACGAGCTTTTCAATGAGCCCATACACGACATAGGTTGAAAAAAAATATTTCATTTTATTGCCAAAAAATGCGTACAATTTAAAATCAATTGACGTGTTTCAGCGTTTTTTTCCTAAGTTACTGGTTAAAAAGATATTACTTTTATTCCGGACTTTTGCGCATCTCTGTATATAGATATTTCAGGTAATTTTTATTCTACCTTCCAAGTCTAAGATTAAACTGTCGTAATATAGTCGTGTCCTTTGCTGCATTTTTGGACATATTTTTTAAAGAGTTATACCCTTGCTTAGTTCCAAAATGGGGGTTAAGGAACGATGGTATAAATAGGATGAAACCAGTTCAAATGTCAACCTCACCTGCGCGAGAGTTGGATCTCAATCCACCCGGTATCCCCTGCTAAACAACTGACGTGGCTCTGACGACCGAGTCACGGCAGTATAACCGTTCCCATCGGAGGTTAAGGAAATTAAATCTCCAACATCCCGCTACCAACACGCACTGGCCAGCGAGGTAGTGTATTGGCTAAAAACCTCGTAAAGTGAAATGACGAAGCCGACTATGCAAGTAACGCAGCGTGCTATGGAGAGGTCAATGTTGGGCGTCAGTCTTAGGGATTGAATCCCAAACAATGAAGTAAGGAGAAGGTCCGGTGTTGCGGATGCCATAAGAAGAATCACTACATTAAAATGGAACTGGGCTGGACACATCGCAAGGATTACAGATAATCGATGGACCAGAAGAATCTTTAAATGGAGACCGAGAAATGAGGCCTACCGAAGTAGGGGACGTCCGCCAACAAGATGGATCGATGATATAAAACGCATCACACCGAACTGGATGCAATCGGCGCAGTGCCGCTATGAGTGGAACAGATTACGAGAGGCTTATGTTCAGCAGTGGACGCAATTGGGCTTATGATGATGATGATGATGATTAGTTCCAATATTATTTGTATGGTTTCTAATCAATGAAATTTTTAAGGTTAAGTCTTTACACTACAGGGGAATACTTACCTTAAAGCTCTTAGAAAGTGCTTTTTCAGTGCTGGTAAAACTGACCTAATTTTGGATGTTTAAAATATCTCCTATAGCATTTATTAATAATTAATTGTAATAATAATTATATTGTCCGTAAAATACGTGCACAAAATGTAATCAATTTTATGACGTTAAAATAGATCAATTTAAGTAAATTTAGTATAATATATGAAATTGTTTCATTTGGCAGGTAAAGACCATCAAGGATTTTAAGTATTATTGTTGTTTGTTGTGTGTTAGTAATAAATACTTTTTGGTATATAGTCGGACACTATAAAATGACGGTTTTTGGTTGTATTAGCATCGGTTACAAAAAAGTGAAAGGTTATTAAACTGACATCACCAGTAAATATTTCTTTTGATTTTCTATTTAATCAAAATTTTGACAAGCCACGTATTTTTATCGAATTAAGAACGTAAATTAACGGTAAGAAGAAAACAATGAGTAAATATTAGAGGTTAATTTAATTTAAAAGGGTACTTATTAAAAAAAAACATTACTTAAGCAAATGTGCAAAATGACCGCCCTTTAGTGGAATACACTTTTTAACATTTAAAAAAAATTATAAAATTGCACTATATCTAACGTTCTAAGATTATAAAAAAGGGTTACGAAAATTTGAGGTAATAAATCTTGGCGACTATTAAATGGAGTCTTGTAAACTCGCGCTTTACAAAAAAAGTCACACATGTTTAAATCTGGAGAGAGTGGTGGCCATCTTACTGATGCATTATTTTCTTTTCCAATGCATCAGTGGGAATATAGGTCATGTTAGTATTGCCGAGCAGCAATGTCAAAATGCGGTATAGTACCATTATCTATATAATAGTTTTTTCGGAAGGTGGTAAATTTTCCAATGAAATGGGTAATGTTTTGCAATAAGTTTTGATACAGGTTTTTATTTACGATATCTAAAAGCTTAATAGGACCAATAAGGTTTTAATCGATAAAGTCTATTTATTTTGAATTGATTCTGATTATATACAACTGTACTGACACATGGCTTTTTTACGCATAAAAATGTTCATTTTGCAGGTAAGTGACTCCAGATCTCGTTAAGTGCACCTCGTCTGATTTTTTTTTACAAAAAATTTGGGTTATGGATTCTTTTATTCGGAATAAATTATCATAAAAGCGATCCTCTGGAACACCAGCGCCATCTTAAGTTAGTGCAATTTGAGGGCCACTTTTGTAACACAGGGATCCTGATACACTCCATACTACGAATATTTGATATTGTTTTGTTTTGCTTTACATACAACATTTATGTACTTTCTGTAACCTGGGACTTCAACAGAAGTCTCTGAGAAATTTTAAAGATATCGTCAAAATTTTACTTTTGCAAGTATAATGCATAAATATAACTGGGTATTTTGAAGCGGAATATTTAGTACAAGCATTGCGCCTGTGGTTTCGCCCGCGTGGACTACGCGATTTTGGCTATTTCTTCCCGGTTCTCGCGAAAAAACTTCCCTAACGTTTTTGAAAATATTCTATCGCCTATGTTCATCAGGGATAATGTAGGATTCTAATGGTAAAATAATTTTTAAAATCGGTCCAGTAGTTTTAAGGCGGCGACTGACTTGTAACTAAACGTTGTAATGTAACATGTTACACATCGAACATTCACGCAGTAAATACAGAAAACTGCGCCGATCGCGGCGAGCTGCTCGCACTCGCCGCTGCTCCATCGGGTTGTCGGTTTTTTCGCGAATCCCTTTGAAGTGTTCGGCGCTAGTCAATCAGTGAATCAGTTTGTTCGTTGCTAGCGTATGGAAAGTCGTGGTTTTTTCCTATTTTATTATTTACATTAAAGTTATTTTCTGGGGTGTTGCATTTTGTGTGAATCAGGATGCAGTGGAATGGTGAGAAAACCCTGCTTTTTATTGACAAATATAGAGAAAAAGCAAATCTTTGGGATACCCGTCATAAGGATGACGCATGGAAGGAACAGGCGGATGGGGATAGATGTAGAAGAATGTAAAAAAAATTGACAGTCTACTGAAGTTGCTTAGAACAAAGTTAGCTACAATGAAAAAAAGCAGCGGAACTTTCTGTCACTGTTATCGCCTTTTTAAAGGAAGTGTCTGCTTTGGCCACTTTTGGTCCGATCAAGTTAACCAGGACTTAAAATCTGCTGCACTCATTCGAATGAAGTTTTTGTATTGGCCTGTGAATTCTTAATTTTTGAGAATGCTTAATAAAGTCTGTCCACCGTTTTGTTGTCTACTGTTGTACAAATTCGTTACCCAAACGCGTTTTTTCTTTTTTTCGTCTTTAAATAACAATAGCGTACTAGCAGAAATGCAAACTCGACCTCCATGTCTGACATTTTCGACGACACTGTGAAGATGAATGGTGGATTACTCGTGAACCGAGCATTTAAACGCGAATATTCGCTACGAGGTGGTGATGAATTGAACGGGTTGCTGTAATGTAATGCTCGTAGCGAGCATTACATTACAACGTTCGGTTACAAGTCAGTCGCCGCCTTTAGAGCCTATTTAATGCAAACAAAATAAAACCTTTTCTCTTTGTAATATTAGTATAGACGACATAAAATAGTAGTTTACATTTGAACTTTTTGATAAACTTGGGTATTTGGTGCGTAAAAACCTCACTAGAAGCAGTGGCGGCTCGTGCCTTATTATATCAGGGGCTATTTTAAAAAAGAACATCGGGCAATACACTAGTGTTTTTCATATTAATACTAAACATTTTTTATGTTCAGTTTTATGTATAGAAATAAAATTGAAAAAATGTGTGTTAAGACGCTTATTGACATCATAAATTACTTTTAAAAACTTATTTATTAAGCAATTAAATTGTAAGCAATCTATATGGTAATCAAAATATGTTTTAATATAAATTGTGTGAAAACTTTTACTAGCTAACTTAAATGGGTAAATTTCATAACAGATCCAAAGAAAATTTAATTTGAATTTTTTAAATACATGAAAATATTATATTATTATTTTCATATAAGTAAATAGACCCATTGATGGGAGACAAATGAGACATGTGGCCGGTCCAGTATTTTCGCTTCTATTTGCATAATGTCTTATAGGTACTTTAATCTTTGCATATAAAACTAGAACTGTCCATAAATTTTTCAATGAGATGTAGACAAATTAAATATGCAAGAAAATATTTCTTATACTAGAAGAATCCGTCATAAAATTTTCAGACCATTTTCTCATGTTTCATGTTACCAAAACGGTCTTATGTAGTTGCTGATTTTATATAAAATATATTCATCAGGTCCACATTATATAAGTATTTTAATGTCATATAATAACGATCTACGTAAGTGTGAAAATGGTGGAAAAATGGCCACTCAAATTATATCGCCTATTTTCACACATTTTACACGAGAGTGCCGTAAAATATGCTTTTAAGCTTTTTACCGCTGCTCAAATGGAAAATCTTATTTTTATTTTAATGCTTTTTGATTCTTGCCTTGTCGTTTCAAAAAGCGTAATAGAATTTTCTTTTTTAAATGCTTTAGAAATATAAGTACATTATCAACCTTGAAAGAATGCACGAATGTGGAAAATTTGACAATATTACATACATAAAATAAAGTAACTATGGTTTCATTTAATTAATTATTTTTTGGTAAATATACTTCATATGTGGTCTCTTTGGAAATATTTGTTCTTTAATTTTGCAACAGTTACATATTTTATATGGTTTCTGAAAAAAAAAATTATTGATAGAAATATAAAAAATTTTGATGAGATATTGTTCAACGGAATTCCGTTTTGTAAAATGTTGTCCTTATTCAGATTTTTACTCTAAACCTATACATTTTCATATTTTTTTGAAGATTAAAAAAGGCAGTTTTCAGTTGCTTCATTTTTTTTAGAATTGTAGATACTACTAAAATGTTTTATAGTCGAGGAAACGAAGAAATTTTGTGCAGTAAGATGGATTTGAATGCGGTTTTTTGCATTCGATTCGTATGAACGTCTACAAACTTTTTGATCAAATATAATTAATGGAAAATAAAAAACTGCCTCTGTACAATAAAAAATGGTATTTTCAAAATGCATTTAAAAATTTGAAATTTAAAAAAATTTAGAACTAGGTAAATAGTGATAAAAATAAGCCCAAATTTATTACTCGGGGGTTTTCGATGTCTCTGTACACGAATATGATATTGGCAAGTACGGACTACCTGGTGTACGCTAAGGATGGTGGTGGATGGTTTAATATCAACAAGGACCTACAGAGTACCTGGTGCGCCCTAAGGATGGTGTAAACGTCGTCTCCTGGAGTTTGACGACAAATCCTTTTCTTATCAGCCCACTTTCTTTGCTGGTGCGCGCCAAGAATAGTGTAAACGTTGTCTTCTGGAGTTACGGGACAGTTCCTCCTAATATTAACCCAATTTTGTTTCTTGAAGGGTTTTTTGAGGTCGCCGAACACAAATATGACATTAAAAAGGGCCTGCAAAGTACCTGGTGCCCGCTAAGGGTGGTGTAAACGTCTTTTCCTGAATTTTTACGACAAGTTCTCCTACTATGAGCCCAATTTCTATACTCGGAGGGTTTTTGTGGTCGCTGAACACGAATCTGATATTGACAAGGCCCTGTGGAGTACCTGGTGCGCGCTAAGAATAATGTAAACGTCGTCTTTTGGAGTTTTACGACAATTCCTTCTAATATTCGCCCAATTTTGTTACTTAAGGGGAAATTGGACCGATATTAGTAGGATTTGTCGTAAAACTCCAGAAGACGACGTTTACACCATCTTTAGCGCGCACTAGTTAATTCGCAGGCCTTAGTCAATATCATATTCATGTTCAGCGACCTCGATAACCCCCAAGTAACAAAATTGGGCTGATATTAGAAGGATTTGTCGTAAAACTCTAGAAGACGACGTTTACACCATTCTTAGCGCGCACCAGGTCTCTGCAGGCTCTTGTCAATGTCATATTTTTGTGCAGCAACAACAAAAACCTCTTGAATAAAAAAATTGGGCTAATATTAGAAGGATTTTTCGTAAAACTCTAGAAGACGACGTTTACACCATTTTTAGCGCGCACCAAGTATTTCGGAGGTCCTTGTCAATGTCATATTCGTGTTCAGCGACCTCGAGAAATCCCCAAGTAACAAAATTGGGCTGGTATTAAGAGAAATTGTCGTAAAACTCCAGAAGACGACTTTTACGCCATCTTTAGCGCGCACCAGGTACTCCGTAGGCCCTTAATAATATTCGTGTTCAGCGACCTTCAAAACACCCGAGTAACAAATTCGGGACTATTTCCATCATTATTTACCTAGTTATAAATTTTTTATAATTGCAAACTTTAAAATGCATTTCGGAAATGCATTTTTCTAATGCATAAATGCAGTTTTTTATTTCCCGTTAATTAAATTTGTTCACAAAATTTGTAGACGTTCATACGAATCGAATCCAAAAAACCGTATTCAAATCCATCTTACTGCACAAAAAATCCCTCGTAAGGCCTATTTTTGTGCTAAGTTTCCTCGACTATTTTAAAAAAAGAATAATTAAATATCTATTGCTCATCTTTAACTGACCCATATCTTAAATTTCCATAAAAGTATTGTAATTAATGCATTCTTCTTGTAAAATACCCTAACGCATTTTGATATTTAGATGTTTTAAGGAACCACCAAATTATTTTTGTTTAAATTGAACTTTATCCTTTTTTATATTAATGTCATAAAATTAAGTGCAGATGGTATCCAATTTTATTGCATTTTAGTCGTGTTTTAAGGGGCCAACACTTAACGCTTGTATTTGGATGTATATAAATTTTATTACATTTTTAAGGGACTTTATAAATAAAAGTCTTTGTTTTTTATTTGTTAGTGGTTTTTGAAATGGGGTATTGTGTTAATATTAAATTAAGTGCCTTTTCCTTGAATTTTTTGATGGGAGAAGAATTTCAAGCAACAATAGATTTGTCTATTTTAATTATGTCTATTGGTCAAACAATCATTAATTTAAAGGTCTTATTTTCTAGAATTATAATGAATAGACTAATATATGTAATTGAGTCTTTTACTATGGTCCCATTATACAGCCCCACAAAAAAGTGTTCGGACTTGTGTGTCGGACATAGGTATTCCCATGTATTTTTCGACGCTGAATGATAGGGGCCAAAAATAGCCTCTATAGGGCCTGAAAGATGGATTCCGGAATGAGGCGAGGCCGAAGGTGCATTCTGAAGCCAAGCTGGATTTGTGGTCGGAAAGTTTATGGCCAACTGAAATTCACCGTTCGGGACCGAGAAAATGACCCCCTTAGGGGCCGGAAAACCGTGTTTCGGACTCTGCAATCGCAACAGTGGTATTTTCATGCACTTTTAAATTCTGGAACTCAGACTGTGCTTAAAAAGTTTACGGCCAACTGAAATTCCCCGTTTGGGACCGAAAAAATGACCCCTTAGGGGCTGAAAAATCGTGTTTTGGACGCCGCAATCGCAGCAGTGGTATTTTTTAGAGAAAACTTTAATCTACGTGCTTGTGTCTTATTAGAGATCCTCATATACTTCATTACATGTATGTATATACTGTCGGGGACTCTATACTGTATCGTTAACACTTTATACTTTATAGCGTTCTGAAGTTCCGTATTGACAATTGAGTGTAGAGAAATACATGGGGAAAGAATAGAGGCATTGGAATCGGTGTATCGGGCATTTAGAATCTTTTAGATACCTGGAAAAATTATTACTCGTGAGTAATTCTTAAATTAAGGCGTGAACCGAGCGTGATGAAACCTTCTCGATCTTAAACCTACTTGCAGAGTAGTAGAACATATTGAAATTACTCAATTTTCTAACCCCGTTTGGGGTAATTTTTCATGAGAATACCACTGTTGTGATTGCGGCATCCGAAATACGATTTTCCGGACCCTTAAGGATCATTTTCGCGGTTTCAAACGGAGAATTTCAGTTTTCCATAAACTTTTCGAGCACATTCTCAGTTTCAGAATTTTAAAAGTTAAAAAAAACCACTGTTGCGATTGCGGCGTCGGAAACTCGATTTTTCGGCCCCTAATGGGGTCATTTTCCCGGTCCCAAACGGTGAATTCCAGTTGGCCATGAACTTTTCGACCACAAATCTGGCTTTGCCTTGAGAATGCACCTTCGACCCGGAATCCGAGGCCGTTCTTCCGTAAACGGAAGTATTTTTTTTAAATGCAACTTTGTATGTTGTTCTAGCCTTAGATTCGTCTTTGTAATATTAAAAAAAAATAGAATAGAACCAACATATTTTTATTTATCCATTCTATAAAACAATCACTTTTCTACCTTTTTTTATTAGATTTGAACATCACCGTTGATTTTAAACCTCCAGTGTAACAATGACAGATATCTTTTATTTAGTTATCATGCTATAAATGTTGGTATAATTCCTAAGGCAGATCAGTGATGATGATCAAATCTATTAAAACGGTAGAAAAATTATTGTTTTATAAAATAGACAAAAAAGTATGCTGTATCTATTCTATTTTCTAAAATATTGCGAGTTGCTTTAGAATTTTTCTTTGAAAAACGAAAAATTTAGTTACCGTCGACTTACATCAACCAGGCCAAAATAATGTAAATCATAGCGACACGAAAAGCATTTTGGACTTCCATTGTCTTTATTTTAATTATTTACACAACGTTTCGGGCTGTTCAATCTCTGTCCGTTTTCAAGGGTAAACATCTTGTAAAATACCATCAGTTCTCTCAAAATCACTGAACACTACACTTAAGGGGTCGTCCATTAATCACGTGAGGCTCGAAAGGAAGGGGAGGGGGTTCAACAAAAATCACGCAATATCACAAGGAGGGAGGAGGGATGCAGTGAGATATCACGTGTATTTATTTTGTCGTTGAACGCGCGATTTCTAAACAACCGAAAACCGGCGTGTAAGCTCGACTCGCCGTTGCCAGGCAACAATTTCCCATTTTTATCACGGTCCTTAATTTTCCAGAACTGAATTAGATTATACTTACCCGTAATTAAAGATAATATTCTAAAATTGTTAAGGTACTTTGTACTAAAAAATAGACGGGATTTTGGGTAGTGGGGGGGTAGCTTTTAACGTAACCACCTATCACCAGGGGGAGTGAAGGGTTAAAAAAATGCTAAAAAAACATCATGTGATTAATGGAGGGCCCCCAAATATGGTCCACGCTGAATGCATAAAAATGGCTAGAAAAACATGCAGAGTGGTATTAAAAAAAAACTTAGTTACTTCCGGTTAAACCTAAAGTAACAAAAATAAATTGTTAGGCCCTGAAAGTCCTCCCAACCTTAGAACAATATTTTTGTAAATAAGAAAATAATCAGATGTTATATTATGTCCGATGGGTCACTTGGTATATACATTTATAGTTATTATATAATTTGTAAACAATAATATTTCTTACCTTTAAAAAGCGGACAAAGTCTCCCCCAACACGTAATTGCGCCTTTTCTTTGATACTGTCCTAAAGCTAATTCCATATAAAATAAAGGTATACCTCCAACAACTAACATAATGCAATATGGAACTAAAAATGCACCTAAAAATATAAAATGTGGTAAAATCACTCAGTTAACAAAAAAAAATTAAAATTATATAAATGCTGAAAATTAACACTGCAGCAGAGGTAACTAAGTACAGCAAAATATTTAGTTGTCAAAAACGCTTTACGCATTTTACCACGCACATCGCCATTTGTTAGTTTGTTTTTGGCTTAGAAACAGAAGCAGCTAAGAGGCATACTTGAACTAAACCAAAAGTTATAAACCATTTTTCAAAACTTTTAGGTTTTTCTTTAATGATAAATTAAAATATGCGTTTGTAATTAAAGGGTACAGGGGTTGGGGGAAATAACCAAGTAAGTCACAAGTAAATTTGTATATGTAATCAAAAAAGAAAAACACAATCCAAGTCCAGCTGAAATAGGGGTACCAACGTAAGCGGGCTACGGACGTACAGTTTTCCCGGTAGTTTATTCTGTTTAGATAAACAGTTCAGTAAAATCGTTACATCTTTAGGCAAAACTGAAAACTGTACAGTTCAACTGACAACTAATCAAATTTGCTTACATAAAACTAAACAATTTAAATTGTTCAGTTAAAACTGAAAGTGTGTAGCAAAGTTGGTCAGTCTGAAGTATCCGATTAACCCTTTTTTTATCCATCCTTAAATCATTTTGAGTAATCCTTCAATAAATTAGCATCAGTATGTTGTGTTTTTTGTATTAACCAATGTTAACACAACTTTTTTTCTTGATTTGGTATTTTTAGTATGTACAATAATCCAGTAATTGCCAAAGCATCAACTGAAGCCATGATTGTATTAAAATGTGACACTAAAATAAACATGACATTAAACGTGTGATGCTAAAATTGAGTAGAACTAAAACATCTGACGATTAAACTAAGTGTGTGTAGACACTATAGACCTCAGTTTTAACTAAAAAGTTCATCTGAACAGTTCCAACTTCCAACTCTCGGTTAAAACCAAAATGTAAAAATAATATAAAAATGTTTACAATCCTCCCACTATGCGACTAACAATTTATGGTTGTTTTTCTTATTTATCATTTCAGTTAAGTAGAATTAGATATACTTTTTAGTCTTTTTCAAACTTTCGTTTTAATAACTATTTAAATTCTGTTAAGCATGCTTGGCGATGTCTCTAGGGTAACTGAAATATTAATACGAGTAACGAAAATGTATGTGTCAAAAATAAAAAAACTACAAAAAACTACCTTTTGCTACTTGGTCAGTGAAACAGCTATTTTTTGTTAGTCCAAACATAAATTCATAGACAACAGGAAAGCTTACATTGGAACTTTTTCGTCAGCACTAGTAAGGGATCAAAAAAAAGGACTAGTAAAAAAAATCGAGCCCAACAGAACCTGACCAACTCGTAGGTCATTTTCTTTGCCCAAAGAAAAGTGAGCGAATCTTAAAATACTATGAAGTTCTGCGACTAGCCTTTTGTCGAGACAAATCTCATTCTATTCAGAAAAAATAACTTTAAATTCAGGATTACAGAACTTTTTTACTAAAAATAAAACCGTTAAAAGTTTGTATTTGAAGAGGTAATATTACTTCTCCTTAATTATGTTTTTTCCACTTATTGGTCTCAGGAAAAAAAGAGATCCCACCTAAAACACTTATGTAAAACGTTTACAGTACTGAGATCTAAAATTAGACTAACTTTTGTGCACGATTTGCTGTTCCAATCTTTTTTGACTTGGCAAATTGTTGACTGCTCTGTCTATTAATAAAAAAATAACATTCATTAGAACAGACAGATCGGTAAAAAACTAGCCAAGTCAAAAAAAATACCAGCAAATTGTGAACAAAACATAAGTGATGCAACGTTGAAATAACCTTTTACTCTTACAAATCAACGCCATTAATTTCTTGTCTTAAAAAGTAAACATGTTAAAAAACTCCAAAATGTTGCCAACAGAAATACAAGAGCCAGAGTTAGGAGACAGTAATTGCTATGAACAGCTAAAACATACGCAATGCATTACGATACCAGTGGATAGAGTGGTGTGAGCCTGTTTATTGGTCACCCAGGTCTCCTGGCCTTATAATGTGTAAAAAGTCCCGGATTACATAGTTAAAAAAAAATGCCAACAAATTGTGGACAAAACTTGGTCCAAATTTAGCTCTCAGTACTCAGTACTAGAAAGCGACCGAGATTTTTGGGTAAAAACTTGGCTGTTATTTTATTTAAGTGTCTTTGGTTGGCGCTATTGGCCCCAAATTGGCTTAAAAAATCAACTTGTTTTCGCAAATTCCAAAATAAAAATTTTCTTTATCAAAGTTTTTCTCTTAAGACCAATAGCTTCTGCAGGCGAACTCCGTAACACCATAGAGAAGAAATTTCCTGTCTATAATGGAAAATCTCTTTAAACTCCGTAAGTTTTTTCGGCTATAATCAAATTCCCGAATAGCTAGTTCGGAGTATAGAAATTGAAAGACCAGCAAGAATCTTGCTAAGGTTTGTTCTTTTTCTATCCCATAAAAATATACATAAGTTTATCCCTGTCATTGCTTTACTTATTTTTTGATTTCATTTTGAACTTTTTAAGTGATCCTAACCTACTAACCTGCAAATATTTGTTTATTTTTCAAGTCATATTTTAATTATTTGAATTACATGTAATTACCTAGAGTGTTTCGTGTTGTTAAGTTAATTTTTAAATAAATAAATAAAATTATTAAAGTTTGGTGTTTGTGGTCTGTGGTTTGAAGATTATAAAATGGACCCCATTTTTATGCTTTTTCTAGAAGAGAACAACTTTGGGGAAACAAAAAAATCTTTTTTTGTCTTAAATCCCATCAGTGTTTTAAATGTATTTTAATTGAAAATGTGTATACATATTTTTAAATATATTTGGACATTGCACTTTACAATAAAGCATTTATAATTTTTTTGCGTTTTTATTCATCTTCAAAATTTCCTGACATTTCTTTAAAATATTTTAGGATCTTTCAACCAAGTTTCTATTTTAGAAAATAATCTGAACAGCTTTTTGAATTTACCTTTAAAATGTACTAATAATTTGCCAATATATTTTCCTACCAAATTTTACATTTCTTAAAATTTTCAAAAACTACTTGAAGCCCTATAACTACATGCGCCAAAAAAGTATGGCATCACCTCTATTTTTTACATAAGACTAAGTGTAAAGATGACCTAGCGTAAATCTTAATATCTTCTATAAAAAAGGAGCTACCAAGATGAACTAAACTTAAAAAAAAACAAGATTCAAGGTTTTGATAATAAAAAAATCTGCTACTATCGGTGAATCTTTTCATAGATTGTGCATTTTTCCACAAAGCAACATGTGTTTTCATGTTGAATAATATACTATATTTCCGTTACCGAAATTTAACAAGCCACTTAGAGAAAATGATATGGAGTACAAATTAGTTATAGAAAGAAACAATTTTTCTAACTTATTTCTTGTCTATTTCTATCTCTATTGAATTACATAGTTCGCCTGCTGGTATATATTTGATGTAAGTCCCATGTCTCACTTTTTAGATAAAAACATTTGAAAATCTTAGGTAGAGTACGTTTCACAATAATTCGTTGATTTCTTGAAATAAAATTTAAATTACAACCCTTAGCGATAATCCCAACCATAAATAGGTTGCCTGACAAATATCTATTGTGTAGGCACCGCATCTTTTGAAAGGGTTCAGGTCCTGATAACCAGAGCTGTCAAAGTACTCTTAAATAGTACTTCAAGTACAAGTACCAAGTTTTTGATTTTTTAAAAATTACTTCAAGTACAAGTACCAAGTATTCATTTAAATGTACTTGCATTTTCAAGTAAATTGAAAAAGTACTTGAAGTACCACCCAAGTATTTTACTTGAAGTAAATACAAGTACTTGAAGTAAACCAAAGTACTTGAAGTAAAACAAAATACCTGAAGTAAAACAAAGTACTTGAAGTAAAACAAAGTACTTAAAGTACACCAAAGTACTTGAAGTAAACCAAAGAACTTGAAGTACATAAAAGTACTTGAAGTAATTAAAAGTACTTCAAGTAAAACAAATTATACTTGAGTACTATTTTTTGTAAGGAAGTTAGAGGGTTTATTCCTCAAAACGGGGTTTTCCAAAAGCTTTAAGGACTGAACCCTACGTCATTCGAAATTAGGTCAATCGGTAAAAACTATAGTTAGGAAAACAAGTACGCTTGGGCCTTAAACTATTATAGGAAATATTGGTTTTTCCCAAAATGGATTTTTTTTCTTGTGGTTGCCAACGGGTTGGCGTTAGCACCCGTTGGCATCCGATACATCTGTCAAAAGCGAGTGTTTTCATATGGGTGCCTACAGCAGGTTCGCACCCAAAACCTATTCTTGGGATACCTTCTACTATTAGGTATCTTTCTTTTTTATTTTTACCAGACCAGAGCACTTATAATTTTCACGTTGACACAAGACCGATTTAAAAAACAAAAAGTCTAATTCTCAGTAATAGTTACACTTGTCCTGCTGTTGGATCCAATTCAAGCGCTGTAATGCAATACAATAGAATCAGCAGCGGTTGCGCATATTTCTTGTTTTAACTTGTTTGTACGATTATCTAAGGCGTCTAAATTCGAGTACTTGGTTGATTTTTTACTTTAAGTACTTTTTATTTACTTGAAGTACTTTCTTTACTTAAAGTACTTTTTTTTACTTGAAGTACTTTTTTTACTTCAAGTACATCGTAATACTTCAAGTACTTAAATAAATACTTTAAGTAATTTACTCAAATCAAGTAAAAATCCAAGTATCTTCATAAAAACTATTTAAGTACAAGTACAAGTACCTTCTAATAAAAAGTACTTGAAGTAAAATACTTGAAGTACAAAAAAGTACCTCAAGTAAAATTTTACTTAAAGTACTTCAAGTTTTGACAGCTCTGCTGATAACCTACTAATATTAATAGTTTAGGTAAGCTATTTTGGATGCTCAATAACACACACGCACACACACACAAATACATTGACAAACTCCAAACGACTGATGAACTAAGACGAAAAGACTCTGCTTTATATTGAACACCTCCAATTTGCCTATAACCTACATAATATACCAAAAAGTAGGTACAATAATAAATAAAGAAAATTTTAAGTCCGGACCTACATGCCGGTACCCAAAGTATATTGAGATTTACGACTAACAGTAGCGGGTAAAACAAGAAATCAACAAATTATTGTGAAACGTACCATACGTCAGTGTCACTTAATGCCATTGTCAGATGTCCTACAAGTCTCAGATCTGGTTTTCAGAATTACTAAAAAACGTAAACATTCCCAACGAAACAGAATAAACCCAAGTGATATTCTATTTATTTTAAATTTAGTACATTTTTTAAAGTGTAAGAGAATAATTATATTATCTTCAGCAAAGTGGCCATATCTTTATAATCATAAAGTCAGGGCTTTAATGGTCCGGAAATTAAATTATAACGCGATTATTGACACAGAAAGAAGCCTCTGCGAGCGATTGCCACTTTAGCATGCACGACCCCCGACTAATTAGCAGCCGCTCACACTTTGAATATGAACCTCGCTTATTACCTACTACTAACAGCTATTTACTAAAGGCATTTAAGTTAATGGGGACTTTTAAAACGTTTTTTATTTTTGTAATCATGTGATAAAGAGAGAGAGTGATTTAGGATTTACCTGCACGATAACGCTTAAAAAAAAATGTTAAAATCACTTAGGCCAAACTTATTAGATTTTATTTTAAAAGTCGCAAACTTTTAGGCTGGAATTAGTGCTCGACGGACGGTCAGCGCTGACACCGGTCGAACGTAGGTATATCAATGTATGTTATATGCGCGTAGCAGTCTATCAGCTCTGCACTGTAGTTGATATACATACATATACATTTTCGTTATTATAGCTACGTTCGACCGATGTCAGCTCTGACTGTTGGTGGAGCCCGAAATCCTGACTTAATAACAGTGGCGGATTCAGAGAGGTGCGAATGGGGCGATCGCCCCCCCGTCAGCCAAAAAATAAAAAGGGAAAAAAAAACGAGTTAAAAATGGAAAAACGTAACTGGTGTTACGGTACTAAGTTAGTTAGTAATTAAAAGCTCTTTATGTTGCCTATTGCATTTGGTTAGGCATTAGTTATTTGTAAAAAATAATGTGGTCGCTATAATACGTAGGCCTACTGGTCCAGGAAACGAAGCTGAAAAAAAATGGAAAACCTGGCAGTTTTTCAAAATGTAAATTTTCATGCAATCTGCATGAAAATTTAGGATTAAGTTTAACCAACCCTCCTCTTCAAAATCTATATTATGCCGATGTGCGCTTTTTATTTTTTAGGGGTGAAAATGACCCTTTATTGCTTAAACTTATAAAGCTATACATTAAAGCGTAAGTTAAGTAAAATTAGACTCACATAGATTGAAAAAGTAGTATTTTAAAAATCAAACCCTATTATGATTTAATTAAAAAAACTTAAGAAATTAATATATTATCACAGTGTTTGCATGAAAATTTGGGAATAGGCTTAAATTATCTATTTTTTTTTAATCTTCATTATGTTAAAAAGCGCTTTTTATATTTTTAGGGGTAAAAACTACCTCTTATCGCAAAAAACCTTTAAAACTTTCTTACTAAAGCTAAAGTCACATAGAATTAGGCTCAAATTTGTTTAAAAAATAAGTATTTATTTGTTTAAAACATTATTTAATATATTTCAACCTTTAAAAATCAACCCAAAAACAATGATTTACCCTAGAAAAATTAACATATTGTCACAGAGTGGTAATTAAAAAATATGACTGCTCAAAAGTATTACTAATTTAATTTTGTAATTTTTTAATCCTCAAAAATCCAACCCTTACCATATTACAATACAAAAAATAGTACAAAACCGCGGATTTAAAAAAAAATGCATCGAATCGCATAAAAAGTTGGAATTAAGTTCGACTCACCCTTAAAGTGTGCATTTTGTCAATAAGCGCTTTTTTATTTTTTAGGGGGTGAAAACTACACCTTATTACTAAAACCTTTAAAACTTACTTCACTTCCATATTTACGCTTAAATCAAGTAAAACTTGGCTCAAATAAGTTGAATAATAAATGTTTAATCTTTGAAATATAGGCTGAAATAATTCAACACTTAAAAGTAACCCCTATTATGGTTTAATAAAAAAATATATGGATAAAATAGAAAAAATACGTACAATAACATTAAAAAATGTATTGAAATGAAAAGATATTTACAAAAAAAATGTATTTGGGCTTTTAGAATACCCCAAAAAATTGGTTTTTTGTGATAAAAAGTTCTTTAAAAAACCATTTTGTTGGTTTTTTTTAAGAGCTATAAGTGCTATATAGTAAAACTGTTTAAAACACTTACTTTTTTAAAGGAGTGAGTTCAAAGGGTTGAAAGATGGTAGTGCTCGTCTATACACACGCGTTTTAAACGTTTATATTTCACTTAATTTCCGTCATGTAGTAAATTAAAAATAGACAAAATGTTTGTAATTTCAAGAGCTACAATTTGATACCTTAGTAAATTTTACGTATCTTCCTTAGGTTTCAAGTTATTTTAATAAAAAGGTCATTTTTTATTAAAATTCTGGAATTTTATTTTCACTTGGAGCTGCATTTTTTTTTAATTAAGCAATTTAAATCGGTTAAAATTTTAAAATGTACTTATGATATATAAATAAAGAAAATTGAAAAAGTGCTACGACTCATTTTATTTAGGTGGTAATTAAGGGGTTGTTTTTGAAGATTTTTGCACTCAAAAAATTTTGGTCTTACCTTATTTAAATCATAACTTACTCAATTTTTATGATACATACCTTTTTTTTTAAAAAAGAAAGGTCTTTGCACGTTCTTCAAAAAAGTTATTATTGGTTTTCCTTGAAAAATAAAATCTACGGATTTTGCATTATTTGCCTTTAAAACTTTGAAATTTTGTGTTTGATGAATAACAGCTAACATCTAACAAACCACAACTTTGTTTGTTAGATGGTCTCACAGCAGTTACAAAAAGAAAACCATTTTATTCGTTTTTTAAAAGCTACAATTTTGTTATTTACAGTTTTTTTGGATAAAACAATTAAAAACGTTTATTTTATTAACGAGAAACTTTCGACTTTCAATTGCGAACAACTCGAAAAGTATGCATTTTACAAAAAACAAGCATAGAATATTTTTTGCTTAGAAATCATTTTTCTATCGAATTCTGTGGTTAAAATATAAAAAAATTCACCTTTGAGATGGTTTGGCAACCACCCCCAAGGTAAAGGCGTCCTTCAGCATGACATAGATTTTGATCCTTGGACTATTTCCTACCTACTGTCAAATATCAAGTTCATTGTATGCATTTTAAAAAAACTTCTAGGCGAAATGGTTCGTTTCCTGGGCTATACTGTAATTTGCAATTTACAAATGAAGGCAGACGGTGGCTAACCTGGACGGAGGACTCCCGAACTCCCGGTTCTCGGACCTCTTCTATATTAAAGGGTATTTCAATACAAATACCCCTCAAACCCCCCGGTTATTCTGCCTAAGACCGCCCCCCGTAAAGATTTTCTGAATCCGCCCTTGCTTAATAATAACGCTTGGGTGATTTTGCATCTTTTTGAATATATCCAATTCAATGCAGTAATTTCCATTACAAAAAATAAATTATATCATAGGCAGGTCCGCATCAATTTTTTTTATTCTTAAATTTAAATAAAAAAACCCACACATCTCTTATGAAAATTGGGTCCCAGTCAAATTAGCTGAAAATTTAGTAAAGTATTCCCAAAAATGGATATTTTTGTGTTATCGCGCTTAGAAGGTGTAAAAATCGTACTAAAAAATACTATTATATTCCTAAATTAATTATATTATAGAATTGTGTTATAGTCATAAAAAATTTTCATTCACCCTTATTTTTTTTATTACGTAACTTTTTCACACTATAAAAAACATTTTAAAAAAATTCTCGCAAGCGAATTGCATTTTTGAGGCTTTATAAGTAACTTAGCTTATGCTGCAATTATAAGAATTTTTTAAATGTTTATGTTATTTAATTTCGCTAATATTTATTCTTTTTTTTTTGAAATTTAAGAAATTTTTTAAAAAATATATGGTAATATCCAGGCATTTCCTTGTAAACATCAAATAATAAAAAAATAATAGTATTTTTTGAGTACGATTTTTACACATTATAGCCACGATATCACAAAAAATATCCATGGCTTTGCTCAGAATCCCTTAAGGAATAATATACTAAATTTTCAGATAATTTGACCGGAAACACAATTTCCATAAGATTTGTGCGTGGTGCTTTGACTCTGGCATTAATTTGTGCTTTAAATTCGATAAAAAATCATGCAGTCTAAAATATTCAATTTTTTTGGCTAAAATTTTTTTAAAAATGTCATTTTTGGGAGCATTACCAAGGGAAGTTATAGAAAAAAATTGTTTCCAATGCATTATATATATGTACAAAGACTAAGCCACCAACGATAAAGTAGATATTCCGATATTTTTGGCAAATTTTAAAAAATAATAAAGATGTATTTGATTTTACCGCAATTACCGTATGTTTTAGTAAAAAACTTAGGTACTTATTAATTTTTTTACCGATTTTTTATGACAATTTTTTCTTCCCTACTTTATTTTTTGAAAATATCAATTTTAGGGCTAGAACATTTTAACATAAGTGATGCAACGTTGAAATAACCTTTTACTCTTACAAATCAACGCCATTAATTTCTTGTCTTAAAAAGTAAACATGTTAAAAAACTCCAAAATGTTGCCAACAAAAATTCAAGAGTCACAGTTAGGAGGCAGTAATTGCTGTGAACAGCTAAAACATACGCAATGCATTACGATACCAGTGGATAGAATGGTATGTACCTATTTATTGGCCACCTAGGTCCTCTGGCTTTATAAAATGCAACTTCTTTCTGTGAGGGTTTTAGAAAAATGAAGTATATAAGCAATCCTTATCTGACAATTTTGATACCTTAAAAAATATTAAAGGTTGGACAAAAGAATTAAGACATTATTTACGGGTATATGAAAAAGTCAAAGGACTTTTGAAAAAATGTGTTGAAGTGGGTGGCTTACAAGTACAATAATTATAGCAGTAGTAGATCATTTTTTCTTTAATTGAATTAAGTGCATTTATGTTCTTATTATTTTTAATGTAACTGTCTCTTAAAAAAAAAACACAATTATATTATTAAATTTTGATAGTGGAAATAATTCCAAGCAACTTTTTCAAATAGTATTTTGCTGATGAATAAAAAATAAAGTTTTCATTCCATTAAAATAGATGCTATGAAAGTTTCTGATTAGAAAAATATTTTTTCCACGTGAACCGTATTTTTATATAAATATATATATATATATATATATATATATATATATATATATATATATATATATATATATATATATATATATATATATATATATATATATATATATATATATATATATATATATATATATATATATATATATAATATAATATATATATATATATATATATATATTTATATTTATTATATATAAATATATATAATATATATATAAAGAGGTGCCAAAGATTCGAGTGCATGCATGGGGATCTCGGGAACCAGTGAGATGTACAAAGTCGGTTAAATTATGGCAAAGTTGTATATTTGCGTAACTAACCATGCAACTAACCATGGATAAAAAGACAAGCAAAAATCTTTTTAAATTTTTGTGATAATTTTTCAACAAATTATCGTTTAAAAATTCTCATTTTTGTTGATTCAACGTACACCCATCCGATCTCGTTTTAATACTGTCGAAAATGTCCAAAACTATTTGATTTTGTATCTAATCGAACCAAAGCGCGGAGTAGGGTCCAGTCGAACAGTTAAATTAATTCTAGTTCATCGCGACGTTATATTGAAACGTACACTGGTAGATTGGATTTTCTGCCGGCTAAAAATTAACATTGAATTCCCTATTATGCGCGATTAATTTTCCAATACTGTATATAGACTACAAGAACAGAGAGAAAGAACTTTATAGTAAATCAAATGACCTCCAATAGAACGGCTATAAATCACACTTGACAAGGAAGGCTGTGAATCAACAAATGCATGTCCAGCCAAAGAAACAAGAGCCCTTGGAAAATAAAATAAGAGCCACCATTACCTACATCAAAGGCACCACCGATAAAATAGGAACACTTCTGTGGAAACATAATATTTCTACAGCCTACCAGCCCCAACAAACCATTGGATCCACTATAAGAAATCCCAAGGACAAAATAAAACTAGAAAACGAAGGAGTCTACAGCATCTCATGCGGTACCTGTCAGAAAAACCTATATAGGACAAAAAAAAAACAAAAGAATTTTTGCTAGACTAGAAAAGCATAAATAAGCAATACGTAACAAGCAAATGACATCTGCCTTGTTTCAACACCATCTAGAAACAGGACACCAAATAGACTTTGGCAGCTGCAAACAGGTGGCCAACGTGAACCATTTTAAAATAAAGCTATTCCGTGAAGCCATAGAAATTCAAAAAAGTGTATGACTTAAAAAAAGAAACGACTCTTTACACCTAGTCACAACGTGGAAAACAATTTTACCCAAAACCTTTACCTGAAACGCCACCAACAACCAGTGATGCCGCGACACTATTGGATGCACCCATCTCAGACACAGACGGTTTTATTTGCATTAAAATCGTCTAAATGAATATTAGCCAATGCAGGTTTCAAACTGTCAACGGAGCACTGACCAGTATACTGACGAGGGCACTAACGAGGTGACGAGCTGAATCGGAGCATCGGGACCTCAGAAATATCAATGTTGCAAGAAGTGGTCTTTCTGAAGGAAAATTAATGGCAAGTTTTTTGTGGCTAATTAGATTTGACTATCTTTAACTACACAAAATTTAATCTACAACGGTGTTTTTTAAATAAAGAGATGCTTATTTGTTTACATACCGAAGGCAAATTTTAGGTTTTCAAAAATATTTTCTTTATACAGGGTGGCCGGCTATATTTTGACCCATTTTAATCGAGAATAACTTTGGAATAAATAAAGGTATCAAGATGCGGTTTTTGCAGATGCACTTATATTTCTTTAAAGTTTATTCTCGCACCTTCACGATTTTATTGTGACATTCCATTAGCTCAAAAACAAAATGGCCGATTTTCCATTATAGGACAACTATGTTATTTTAAATGGAACACCCTGTATATGTTTCTATATTTTCAAAATTTAATCTTTCCCCTTTAAAAAAATGTAACACAAGCTATGGTTATCTCAAAAAACAACGTATTTATTGACCTTCGAAAAATTGACTGCATGTCGACCAACAATATTATTTAACAATTAAAATTTGCTTCATATGTTACAAAAAAAAAAGGATCGCCAAAGGTTTAGGTTATTCACAAAATATTAGTTACAATAAGGTTACATTACTTTTTAAAAAACTACTGTAAATGTTGAAAATGCCTTCCGCCGACTTTGACGCACTTATTTAAATTCGAAAAAAACTTATTAAAACTATTGACTAAAAATTCTTCAGGAATATTTTCTATTATGTTTCGGATATTAATTTTTAATTGCTCTAAATTTTGGGAAGTGGACTATATCACCTCTCTTTCACATATCCCCACAGAAAAAATCTGGAACAGTCAAATCTGGTGAACGAGGTGGCCAGGAAATAGGGCCTCCTCTTCCAATCCACCGGTTTCCAAAAACGTTGGTCAGTGAATCCTTGGTAATGTTAGCATAATGTGGTGTAGCCCCATCTTGTTGAAAATAGACGAAATTCAATAGATTTTCTTCTTGCAATTGGAGATAAAAAAATATTTCCAGCATATCAACGTAAGTCCAAGAGGTTACAGTTGGTTCATGAAAAAAAAATGGCCCATAAATTTTTTGCTTTGACATACCACACCAGACTGTGACTTTTGGCGAATCTCTAACGTGTTCGTTATATTGTCGAGGATTTTCTGTTGCCCAAAACCTGCAGTTATGCTTATTTACTTTTCCATTGAGGTGAAATGTGGCTTCGTCTGACATTATTAGTCTATCCAAAAAATGTATATTGTTCCTTACTAAATTTTGAATTCTCTGGCAAAATTCCACCCTTTGTGGAAAATCAGTTTCTTTTATTTCTTGTAACATTTGAATTTTGTATGGCTTTAATTTAAGTTCTTTTTCATGATTTCTTGTACTGTAGTTTTAGGAATATGGACTGAACTTGAGATTTTTCTTGTTGACAATGTTGGATCTTCCGAGTTATCTCCAGAATTTGTAACGTTTTATTTAGCAAATTCTCATTGTTTACTAATTTCTTTTTACGGGCTAAAGATCCTGTACTCCAGAATTTTCTGTACCAGATTTTAATTGAATTTTTTGTGGGTGGAGCTTTATTAAACATGTTTCTAAATCTTCGCTGGGTTTCTTTTACTGATTTGGTTTCGGCAAACATAATAACACATTTTCCTTTTTTCGCTTAACGAGAACATTTTGCGCTTCCTAATTAAAATAACTTGTCAAAAATGACCAACAATGGCTGACAAAAAATATAAAACAAAACGAGATTTCTTTACTGAAAACTGCATTAAATAAAAAAAAATAAGTGGGTCGAGCCGTAAAAAAACTTCTTTAAGAAAAACCAAATTTAGAACAAGCTTTTTAGAATTTTTCTATAACAGGGATACGACGGTCAGGTTTATAAACAAAAAAAAACTGAGATGTTGTCAATTAAATAATTTCTTTGTCGGAAACTTAAAAACTAGGTGTAAAACATTGAGAATGTTTTTGAAAATTTAAAGCTAATAAATCATATATCACACCAGCAGATGTAAAGCTGAAGTTTTTTGCATGTCTCTATCAATATGTAAAATATTCTACTATTGGGTATATTAAAAAGATGCAAAAATCCATTAAAAGTACATTTTTTTTTAGGTATAGAGAATTTAAAAATTTTATTTTGCTAAATTCATATTTTTAAAGGCTTTTAGAAAATGTCCTTAGGTGCTCCCAAATTCCATTACTAAAATAAATAATATAAATCCTTTTTTGCATGACTGTAGCTTATTTCCCCTTTAGATTGGTACAAAAGTAATACAAACTGTAACATAGGCTAGGTATTTAAATCATCTGAAGAAAACACAAGAAATTACTTTGATTTCAGTGGGATACAAAAAAAGATTAAAGTACCTTTTGACCATACACGTCAGCTATTATCTTACAAATCCTAAAATGTTAATGAATGAAAACTTTGTAACAAATCGACTAAGAAAATGTCATAAAAGATATTTTGGAGATGTGTATAAAATCGACAATTATTTTTAAAAATCCAGTTTATATCATATATTTAGATCTTATTTACGAACTAATAAGAAGAGTTAAAAAATACAATAGGGAGGTTTTAGGCCACAACTTGAGCATCATACGTTATCCCTTTATCAGCTAATAAAGTAAACACACTACGTTGATAGACGCATTCCAAAAATTAGTTTTTAAACCATCTCGACGAAGGGAAGAATATACGGTTATTATTGTTACAGAAGAAAGAATTACATAATCGAAATCTCCAAATCTTAGCCTCTTTTTTAGTCTATCCATTTAAAAAACAGAAATTATTGGTCAAAACCACAGCTCAACTTTTCAAAACACAATTTACAAAAAAGTCAGGTTTTAGGTTAGTTCAACAAAGCTAGCATATTATTCTTCTTCCTAAAATTTGTAATGGGACGTTGCCATAGCATTTAATTGTGTAAGATATTTTACTTTTATTTATTGAAAAAATTATAAATATAGTTAAAAAAATTGATATAATAAAAATTCATGATTTGACATGATTTTATTACAAAACTTTAGTGTTTTATAATAAAACTTGTTTATTAATGTTCTACAGGCGGCAACAGTAACAAAGCAATAACACAACGCAAACAACGTAACTTTAATAAGGTTGATCAATGTCAGTTAATAACGTTGTCGCTTATTTCGGTGCTACTGCGTATGCTTTGTATAACGGATAAGGTGTATTGCTCTTTAAATCGGTGGCTTAAAATCTCCTTAATAAAAGGTGTTATAATTCCAGTCAGTTTAAAACACATGTGCTGTGTTGTACGTTAAACATTTAATACAGCTATGGCAGAATACAGCATTATTTTGCCCTAGCTGTATTACATTTTTAATGTACGAAACAGCAAATGTGTTTTTAACTGACTGGATAAATCAATTTTTTTAAAAATGTACATTAAATTTATAAAAATGTAATATTGTCAGACCTACAAAAGAACGACAGATATATTTCATAAAAAGTTTTATTTACTAAGAACAGTAAGTTAAGTTATTGGGTAATTAATTAATTCATTTGGGGTTCCTTGACTTACTTAAAAAAAAAGATTAAATAAATTTATTTTTAAGATTTCTAGATGCAATTTTTATTTATTCCACTATTTATATCATAATATAGAAATTGTTTACCCTTTATCTCTAAAATTAGGTCGTTTAAGACTTATGTTTATAAAAACGTTTTTTAAGTAAGTTAAAAAATCACTCCTAAACTTTGGCTACGTACTTTATTAACAATCCATATTATGCCTATTATTTTTTAATTCGAAATTCCGGTTATGCTATGTAAAATATTTAATATGATTTTCTGGTGTAAAACGATTTTGAAGTCATTGCTGTTTCCCTTTTTGGTTTACGACCAAAGGCTATTTAATTTCCTTTTCTATATTCACTTCTTGATAACTTTATTTCCTAAGTTTCAGACACAGAATATCTGCTGGTATTTGTTTTGAACATAAATACTTTTTTTTCCTTTTTAAAAAATGTGTACAAATACTGAAAACTGAACATTGCGATATATTGAATTGTCGAGTAAAACAAAATTTGCTTTACTGGTTACTCTACTTTACACAATTTAGTTTTGCATGAAAACACAAAATGGTCAATTTTTTATTAATGTTTCCAAAACAAGCCTAAAAGTCATTTTGCTCCACAAACAATGAGACAATTAATATCTGTCAGTACACCTTATTTAGTTACTTAAAAAGTAACGTGCAAAAATATGCCACAAATCCTAGATTGAATATAATACGGCCATTTTAAATGAAAAGAAGGACCAGGAAATTTCATTGTCTTTGTTTTGGGCAGTTTTTAAGTGCAAGCTAATCTTATAATACGGTAAAGCATTCATAGTCCAGGAAACGATTCATTTTGCTTCTCAACTTTTTTAAAATGACTTGAAATTTTGACAGTAGGTATAGTCCAAGGATCAAAATCTATATAATGCCGAAGGGCGCCTTCACCTTGTGGGTGGTTACCAAACCACCTCGGAGGTGGAATTTTTAAAATATTTTGACCACAGGAATTGATAGAAAAATGATTTCTAAGCAAAAAATGTTCCATGCATTTTTTTTTTGTAAAATGCATACTTTTCGAGTTATTCGCGATCGAAACTCTGAGTTTTTGGTTGATAAAATTAACGTTTTTAATCGGTTTTTTGGAAATAACTCGATAAGTATGCATTTTATTTTAAAAACTGTAAATAGCAAAATTAAAGTGTTTAAAAAAGGAAATAAAATGTTTTTTTTTTGTAATTGCTGTGAGACCAATACAAACCAAGTTGTGGTTTGTTAACGGTTAGCTGTTATTCATCAAACACAAAATTTCAAAGTTTCAAAGGCAAATAACGCAAAATCTACGTATTTTTCAAGGAAAATAAATCATAAATTTTTTGAAACATTTGCAAAGACGTTTCTTTAAACAAAAGGTATATATTATAAAAATTGAGTGAGTTATGATTAAAATAAGGTTAGCCAAATTTTTTTGAGTGCAACAATCTTTGAAAACAACCCCCTAACTACCACCCTAATTAAAATGAGTCGTAGCCCTTTTTTAATTCTTTTTAGCTTTGTATCATTAATATAGTCTAAAATTTTAAGCGAGGTGCAAGTGAAAGTCAAATTTCAGAATTTTGATAAAAAATGACCTTTTCTTCAAAATAACTCAAAAACTAAGGGAGATACGTCAAAATTACCATAGTATCAAATTGTAGCTTTTCAAATTACAAACATTTTGAATTTTTAAAATTCACTATATATGACGAAAATTAAGTGAGATATAAACGTTTAAAAGGCGTGTGTATAGACGAGCCCTACCTTGTTTCAACCCTTTAAACTCACCCCTTTAAAAAAGTAAGGATTTAAACAGTTTTAATATAAAAGTCTTTATAGCTTTTGGAAAAAATAACAAACTGGTTTTTAAAAGAACTTTTTATCACAAAAACTGAAGGAGTGCAAAAAAAAACAATTTTTGGAGCCTTTTAAAAGCGATTTGATGCATTTTTTAAAAATTCGCGATTTTGTACTATTTATGGCATTGTAATATTGTAAGGGGTAAATTTTTAAGGATTAAAAAATTACAAAATTAAATTAGTAATACTTTTATAGCTGTCAGATTTTTTATTTACAACTATGTGATAATATGATAATTTTTCTAGGGTAAACAATTTTTTTTTATTAAATCATAATAAGGATTGATTTTCAGGGGTTGAAATATATTAAATAATGTTTTAAAGAATTAAATACTTATTTTTCAATTTATTTGAGCCTAATTTTATGTTACATAAGCTTTAATATTAAAGGTTTTGGAATAAGGGGTAGTTTTCATCGCTAAAAATATAAAGCGACTTTCAGCATAATGGAGATTTTGAAGAGGAGGGTAAGTTAAGCTTAATCCCAAATTTGCATGCAAAACACTGTGAAAATATATTATTTTTTTAGGATAAATATATATTTTTTTTAAATCATAATAGGGGTTGATTTTAAAGGGCTGAAATATTTCAAGTAATGTTTCAAAGAAACAAAATACTACCTTTTCAACTTACTTGAGTCAAATTTTACTCAACTTAAGTGTTAATGTATAGTTTTATAGGCTTTATCAATAAAGGGTGGTTTTTGCCCTTAAAAAATAAAGAGCGCCTATCGGTATAATATAGATTTTGAAGAGGAGGGTAAGTTAAGCTTAATCCCAAATTTTCATCCAAATCTATGGATTTTGAAAAAATTGCGAAGTTTTGCACTTTTTCTAGCTTCGTTTTCTGGAATATAACTCGTGACCCTGTTGTGTGGGGTCGAGCGTGAGGTTGTTCACACAGGAAGCCAAAATTGGTGTGCTTATGTAGTTGCAAAATAGTGAGTTTTTCCATACTTGGATCAGGGTTACCGAATCGTGGGTAATTTCCTGTTTTATTTTTTTAATTAAAATTTTAAAAAATTATACGAGTTGTCATAGTAACTTCTACTGTACCATGATCATTCCCTAATCGGTTTGTATTAAATTAACATAAAATCTGCTTAGTTTAATACAATTATACTAAATTAAACCATGCTTGAAAACGAGAAATATTTGTGGGCTCTAAAAATTGTAGTTTTTTTTCCAAAATATGGGCCCCATACGACTATAACCCAGACGCTCAGGGCCGGTTTTAACCTTAGCACCACCCCTGGGCACTAAAAAAGACCCCGCCCTATCCCCGAAATTTTACACAAAATTATAGTTTTGTTATAGAATTTTTAAATTGAAGCTTCTTCATTAACGTATGGGAGAAATTTTACCTTCCTATATTTGACAGGTTAGGAAAAAACGCTTGAAAGAAAAAGTTTTCTTATATTTTTAAATAATCCGTGTTTTCAATTTCGTTCTTAGTTTTACGCCCTCTAGCGGTGGAATTGGAAACTTGAAAATAATTTCCAGCATTTTTTAGAGGCTGGTTTTACTCCAAATATTTTTTTCCGAAAGCTATCCGATGAAGGGTTCTCGAGATATCGCCGGAGGACGACCTTATCAGGACACCCTGTATAATAAAATAAAACGTTTTTTCCACAATAAATTTTGAAACTATATGGTGTATGTGATTTAAAACAAATTTAAATTATATTGTAGAAAATAATTTCATATAAGATGCGGTTGTTATTCAGAGTGTATATTATTTTACCTCTTTTTTACGTAAAGCGCTCTTATCGAAGGTGTATTTTATCAAGAAGTAGGTGTGCACAAAAAGTGTAAAATATTATATAAACTATTTTTGAATAACAAACAGACCTATAATTTGTAATTAACCCTAACGCTCAGTAGTGAACCCACAAGATTAGATGAAAAACAAATATACAAAGACTACTTTATTTAGTTATTTTTTCTAAAATATGGCCTTACTGGGAATTTATTTGTTTTAAACTACCAAATAAAACTTTAAGATAACTTAAAAATTATCTTAGGTAGTTAGGTATAGAAAGTTGACTCAGCAGTAAAATTTTCTGTTTCTACTGGTGCTAAAAATGAAATATTTAGAAATTAAACTTTAATTTTTTATAAACTAAAACTAGAATTTTTGGCTAAGATATTTTGTTAGTTTCAAAGTTCGTATTCGGAATGATCACAGCTTTTAAGTGTTATAAATACATCAGTGCCACATTATACCCCAAAACTTATTTTGTTTAAACTTGTCAATCCAAGCCTAATAGCAAGAGACCCTTAAAGTTCTAGGATTTGTAAAATTTTTGACGCCTTGTTAAATTGCGTGGATTGTGGTATACATATAAGAAAATAGTTTGATTTAATCGAAATAAAATATAGTTCCAGAATATATCAAATAGTTTTTCAATCCCCTAAATAAAGACATACTTTTTTTATTATATATTTTTTGTATACTATTAACGTTTGCTTTTAATAGTTAACATAATTTTAAGGTTAAACCAGTGCTATTTTATTAAACTATAAACAACACACAACCATTTGATATACATTTTATTTTAGTTTTGTTATGTCATATTGCTAATTTCATAAACTTATCCACTTCAACGAACAAATATTTATATTAAATATGACCAGAAACTGTATGTGGTAATTAACCACGTTTTTACCGTTTTCTACTATAGTAGCGTCAATGAAGCATTTTAGTTGAAAGTCCTCAAGAAGAGCTCCGATTTTGATTAAAAAAAATCTATAATTCTGTTTTTTCAAATTATTCAAAATCAGAAACCTTTTTGAGAGTGCAAACAAATATTTATATTGCTTAAACGATATTTATGAACTTTAAATGGAACAATTTTTTAATGGCTGTAACTTTTTAAATATTAATTTTTGTCATTTTAACATAAAATCTTTTTTGTAGATAATTAAATTTCCTACAAAAATAGTTTTATAATAATTTCTCGTATTTTTCATAGTTTCAAAGATATCATAAACTTCAATTTCAAGGGGCAGAAATTTTTCCTAATATCCGGACTGTAATAATTGCTTATAAGTTATACAATATTTTTTATATAATAGTGTCATAAAATGAATATACATAACAAGTTTAAACATTTATATATTTCTTTAGGATTTAAACAACTCTGAGGAACATATTCTATATAAATAATTAAGAAAATATGATAAAATTTATATAAATAAAATTTCATGAAGAGTTATTTGTCAGAAATTTTAAAATATTTTATTAAATGTTAAAAAAAAGCTTCACCTAAGTATCAAAAAAAAAAAAATACTAATAATAATTTTTATTTATATTTGGTGGGTGGTTATCGCAGTCACTTTCACTTCAAACTATGCAAGTCGGTGAGCAATGAAGGCCACTTTTTCTGCAGCCACATGCTGAATCGCATCCTGTTTTGCAAGAGAAAAATATGATTTTTAAGACGTTTTCAGGTGCTGCTGGTTGCGTCATTTTTACTGGTTTTAAATAATCTTTTTTTGTCAACCTCATTCTTTAGAAGAAATTAGAGAATTAACTTTCCAATGCTAAACTTGTGAGTAGACTCTTTTGATATGTTGTTTTGCTGCATCCTCTGTCGAAGGTAGTGAAAAACATGTTATTTTTTGAAATCACTCAAAAATAATGCCTTACAACGAGTTTATTCAACAAATACTATGTTAACTTAATATAAAAATATTAAGAAAGAGCATATTTTATTTATTTATGCATTCACTGGATGTGATACTACCCCCGCCTTTTAAAATAAAGGTTAAAATAATTTTATTAAATTTTTTAATAATGATTATAAATTACGTGCAGCAGCTGTAACTTTTATGGTTGAAAATCAAAGTGATAAAGTACTTTTCAGTGAAGGTATAAGTTGTATACTTATAATGTATGGTGCTAAAACTACCAAAAACCTGAATATACTTCGATACAAACGTTTCATAGCATTAGCTGCAAAAGATAAAAGTGTACAGCTTCATTTACTACCTCCGACAGAGGATGCAGCAAAACAACATATCAAAAGAGTCTACTCACAAGTTTAGCAATGAAAAATTAATTCTCTAATCCCGCCTGAAGAATGGGATTGGCAAAAGGACAATTATTTAAAACCAGTAAAAATGACGCAACCAGCAGCACCTGAAAACGTCTTAAAAATCATATTTTGCTCTTGCAAATGCGGTTCAGCATGTGGCTGCAGAAAAGGTGGCGTTTATTGTTCAACGCCTCGCAATGTTTGCGGTGAAAGTGACTGCGATAACCACCCACCACCTGAAGAAGATGAATCTTCGATACGCAAAATATAAATGAAAAATAAATTTCATATTTTTTGTATCCGTAAGTAAAGCAGAAAATTTTTAACATTTAATAGAATGTTTTAAAAATACTAATAAATAACTCTTCATAAAATTTTATTTATTTAAATTTTATATTTTCCTAAATATCTAATTTATTTCTCAAATTTGTTTAAAATTAATGTTTACGATATCTTCGAAACTATAAAAAATACGGGAAATTATGATTAAACTATTTTTGTAGAAAATTTAATTATCTACAAAAAAGTTTTTGTGTAAAAATGATGAAAATTATTACTTGACAAGTAACAGGATTTTAAAAAATCCATTTAAATATCATACGTATTGTTTAAACAATATAAATATTTGTTTAAAAGGTTGTTGATTTTGAATAATATAAAAAACCAAATTATTTAAAAAAATACTTAAATCGGAGCTGTTCTTGAGGACTTTCAAATTTAGGCAGTTTTATGTATTCATTGACGCTACTAATATAGGAATATTCAGGACGGCTTACCAAAGCAAGACCAAGATTTGTTAGTACGTCAGAAAGTAATCTGTCTAAACAAAAATGTCGTTTTGTTAGTCAGAAAAATTAGTTGTCGGAGATGTGTCTGACCTCAAATGTTTAGCAGGTAAACAATTTTTTTAAACTATGTTTTAATATTTTATAAAAATACATTTTTCGTCAGTATGATGGGTAACTCTATCACAAACTAATAGCTAAACTAAGAATGTAATGGCATGTTAAATAAATTTAATTTAAAGTCTGTGGAATAAACACTATGTAACGTATTAAAAATTAAACTGACAGGTGCCAGGTATATAAGATAATTAATCTGCATTTAAGTTTTTTTCTGTGATTAAAAAACAACATATCATAAATCTATAAATTGTGTTATAATATGAAAGTTGGTAAAACTTATTTATTTTATAACAGAAAAGTAAAAACGTTTATGGTGTGGGGCGTAATGATAATCTCACCTAAAACCCTTATGTAAAGTAAGGGCCAAGTTCCTAACCAAAAATCTCGGCCTCTTTAAATACTGAGATTTAAAAAAGTGTCGTCCACAATTTTTTTATACAGTTTTCCACAAGTTTTTTACTAATTTGTCTGTATTAATGGAAAATCATATTTTATCAAGACAGACAGTTTAGTTAAAACCTTGCCAAGTCAAAAAAGAGTTGAACAAAATTATGGACAAAACTTGGTCTAATGTTAGATCTTAGTACTTTAAGAGGCCGAAATTTTTGGATAGAAGCTTGGCCTCTATTTTACATTTTTTCTGAGTTTAATGAATGGAAATAAAGGGCGGAGATTTTATACCTGTTTTCTTAGTATACCTTGCTCTGTAGGTAGAACCTAAACTTTAGACTGAATATGAAGTGCGAAAAATGTTCATTTTTAATTAAATTGCAAAATTCTAAAATACCCCCTAAGTATGCGGTATTACGGCCCTGTGTTTAGGTATTTCAAATAAAAATGTTCAGTTTTATGACTGTTCTTTACTTGTGTCCTAAAACCTACTTACAGACCAAATTTCAAGTTTTTTACTCCCTCGGAAAGTGCCCCATAATTTTAATGAATCAGTGAGTCAGTCAGACAGGGGGCGATTTTTAAAATCGAATATCTCACTTGATATAATTTTTTTATTTTTTCACAGGTAATTAAGATACTTATGTGAATTTAGATACCAAATTTCATACCTTTTTGTGAAAGGGGACCGAAGTTATGACAGGGGAAAAATAGGTTGAAACATTTCGTGTAAATACACACATTCGTTCGGTAGGTCGGAACTTGGACTGGCGCACTATCGTACGCCTAGATAAATAGCTTGTGGAAATAGTCAAATATATTACTTATTATATATAAATATTTTAAGGGCCATAAACGTCTATTGCGCTCGCGAAATATCCATTGGAAATTGTTATTAGTACTCGTTACTATATCGTATTATTAAAAGTCTTTGCTATACCTTAAGATCGCGATTTCTCAATGGAACTATTTATATTAAAACATGAAGATGTATATTGTGTAAATGTTTAATTTAAAAATGCACTAAAATAGCTTAGGTACGAAATTAAAATATTTCCCAAATTTATTTAATTTGTTTCCAAAAGTAGAGTGGAGCCGTGCCTTCATTAGACCTTCTCCCCACCTCAAGCATAAGTTACTGAAGAAGCCCAATTTTAACGAAAGCTAAAAATTATGCATCAATGTGGCAAATTAATTTTAGATAAATTAGCTATATAAGTTTTACATATTATCCAGTAATTTAATAAATGCGTATAATAATATGCCCAAATTAACTACCTTTGTAAACAATATTTTTAAATATATATATATATATATATATATATATATATATATATATATATATATATATATATATATATATATATATATATATATATATATATATATATATATATATATTAATATATATATATATATATATATATATATCGTCATAACTATTTTACATTTTTTTATAAAAGTATCATTTTAAGCAACATAATTCAGCTAAATTTCTTTCTAATCGTTGTTTCCTTAAAACACTTAACACCTAAAAATGTAGTGAGTATGTATGATGTTTTAAACCTTAAATTTGACAAAACAATATGTCCATAAAGACGCATTTTTTGTCTCAAGGGCATATAGTTTTATATTGTTTAGTCTGTTATGAAAAAATCAATAGTACGTTCTTCTAAATTTAAAAAGTACTTTGTACTTGTAATGTGTAGTTATTTAACTAGCTAATCGTTCATGTTAACCGAAAGTAGTTCTATGCTACTGATTACATTTTGTATAAAATAATCATTTTACAACGGAAAAAAATAAAATAGTTTTATTTTGATAAATTTCTTCTGATTTTCTCAGCTACAAATTGGTGACTTTCTTTTAATGGTTTTCCGAAAAGCATAAACAACTAAAAAATTAATCCGATATATATATATATATATATATATATATATATATATATATATATATATATATATATATATATATATATATATATATATAATATATATATATATATATATATATATATGATATTTTAAATTTTATAAAATATCTTTTTTTTTAGATAAGGTTAGAAAAAAAAGAATATCTGTTTTATTGTGCTCATGTCAGCTCAAAATGTTACTTTGCGTTATACAGTTATTTAGCTAAATATGCATTTTTTTATATTGAAACAGTTCTTGTTGAATCAAAAGTAGTTATAGGTTCATTACTTTAGAATATATAAAATTTTTACACCATACCAATCTTATCCAATTTAAAGTAAAAATAACAAGAATAACTTTACACTTTTACTATATGTATTAAATTTTAAATTTTAGGCATTTTTTAAATATCAGTCTTAGCTTTTAGCACATAATATGTGTAATTCTAGTATACTAAAAAAATTAAGATTATTGGTAGTGCAAAATTTTTCGCAACTTTTGCAGTAAAATCATTTTATTTTAAATTTTAAAAAATGCATATCTTCCACATATTTTAAAATTGAATCGATACTATAATTTACTTACCACCTCCATTTTTAAAACAAAGATACGGAAACCTCCACACATTGGCTAAGTCCACAGCAAATCCAATTACAGATAATAAAAAATCCACTTTTTTTCCCCATGTCTCGCGATGGTCTGCTGTCTGCATGGTTGGCAAACCACGGATTCTGTTTCGCGCCATTGGTTTACACGACGCCATATTTGTGCTGGTTGCTATTTTCTTCTGCTGAAGGCAGCCGATGGTCGTGGTGTTGGTAGAAAAAGCCCCAAACACTGAAATTATATTTATAGATTTTATTTGATAAAGATATAGTCACCTTAAAGAAAAAAATATTTATAAAACTATAGATAATTAAAATAAAGGTTTAATAGAGTATTATACAACTAGTTAAAATAGGTTATTCACAAATCAAAATTGTTTTTTTTTATTTCTAATGTATTTTAGATTTAATCTCTATTTTACTCATTACTTTTTTAAGTTATATTTTTAGTATTTACTTAAAGAAGCTTTCATAAAATGTAATAAAACTGCAATGAAATAATGCAGGTAAATATAGTACTCCTACGGCCGAGTGATGATCGCGTTGTTAAATTTAGCAATGGACTTAGCAGTTTAGAATGTTTAACAAAACGTAATTGTCAGTGTTATTCAATGATTTTAGTATGCAACCTGTCAAAATCTGACATTTTGTTAAACATTTTAAACCGTTGTCAACTTAGCAAATTGTTAAAAGTTAACAACGGTTTGGAATGTTTAACAAAATATCAGATTTTAACAGTTGGCCTACTAAAATCATTGAATAACAATGACAATGACGTTTTGTTAAACATTCTAAGCTGCTAAGTCCATTGCTAAATTTAACAACGCGATCATCACTCGGCCGTTAGTCTCAAAATAAATACTATTAGCTAATATTATATAGAATATAAAAATTTACAAAAAACATTAGTGTTAATCCAATTTTAAAACGTATTAAATATAAATCGAATTAATCGATTTAATTTCAGAAAAGATGATTATTAAATTAGGGGATATTAAATGTAAACAAACTTAAAGAAAAACATTAAAACATCAAATTTATTTTATTTAATTGCATATTTAGGAACACGCAAAGAAATTTAAAATATGGTGAATGTAATTTTTTTGAACAAAAATCTTAAAATTTTGTACAAAAATTGTATCTTGTGCACTAACAACCTATTCTTTTTTACGATTAATTCCATTCTTAGTTTTGCTGCCGACATCACCCTCCACTCTAATATTCGTTTTCTTAAGGTACTTTTTACGCCTATCTCAGAAAACAAGTGCAGAGTTTTGCAGATATGTCTTCACAGGACTTTTAATTAATACTTAATTGGGTCACTTAAAATCTTGTTTGTTTTAATGCATCTAAGACACAATCTTGTGTTTTTTTTCAGAAAGAAAGTACTTCTCCCAATCTAACCCGTACACTCTGTGTATGTATCCCAAATCAAACCTAATTTGAAAAGTCGCGTCTAGAGACTCCCCGGATAATTATGGCTGGCGAGCTTCTTGACAGTGTTGACACATGAAACATGCTTTATTATGCAGGGACTCGGCTGAAAAATAACATTTTAATGCAATAATGGAGTCTTTTTCAATACGTCCCTGCATTTTTACGTCTGAAATATATTTGTGGAAAATAAAAAGCCGCTTTGCTAACCAGAACTAACCATGACCGACTAGAACTTGGGGCTTTTAAATTTGTCTAAATAATCCCTACATAGAAGTTATTAACAACATTTTAACAACGTATTAGAAAAAACCCGGCCAGGAAATATATATTTACACTTTTTAAAAAAATTATAACTTCCGCCATATCAAAAATTACAAAAAATTTGTTAATAACTTCTATGTAGGGATAATTTAGACAAATTCAAAAGCGCTAAGATTTAACCTCCAACAATAATATTGTTATAACTAACTAAAACCTTCGAAAGGTTAAATAAGAACACCAAGGAATTGGTTTTTTCTGGTAATTTTATTTACCGTAAAAAGTTCCTAAACAACAATTAAATTGACTACAGATATGAAATATAGGATTTATAATGCCTGTACAAAATATCATTACAATAATTTGCAATTACAACGATTCAAAAAAGAAGCATTGACGAATACGTCATAAACAGATGTAGCCTGCGGTCGCTTTGCAATTTTTCTAAATTCAATGACAATAGTTCTGGTCGGTCATGGTTAGTTCTGGTTAGCACAGCGGCTTTTTATTTTACCCAATTATATTTCAGACGTAAAAATGCAGGGACGTATTAGAAACGACCCCAAATTATTATTTTAGACATTAAAATTTTATTTTTCATTAAACATTCAAGAAGCTCCATAATATCCATTTCCTGATACTAGTACTTAAATACAGCTTTTATATTCATGGAACGTCCCTCATGAAATAGTATATACTGATTACAATAAGTGGGGGACCATCTATTTAATTTAAAAATTTAATAAAATAATTTAGGTGAAAAGTATAATAATTTTTCAAAATTCTTTATTATGTTTAAAAAAGTGACCCAGGCCCCCTCCCATGGATACACCACTGCTTTGATCATTTGAATAGTGCAATTTCTTACCTTGCACACCTCAACAAAGCAACACGAAGTAATCAGAATTAACGTGCTGCCTGTAGAAATATGGATAATTATTTAGAATCACGGCCCCACCCTGAGTTCGTTGGCCCCACCCATTCTTGTCTATAAAAAATCGAAAAATAGAGATATTGACAAGTTCTATTTTGGGGTTTAAGAAATTTAAAGTTTTTAAAGTTTCTATAATTAAAGGTTTTAATATATATAAATTTAAATTTAATATATATATATATATATATATATATATATATATATATATATATATATATATATATATATATATATATATATATATATATATATATATATATATATATATATATATATATATATATATATTAAGCGACATTTCGAGGGCAATAATTTATATAATACTTACAAATTTTTTCTTTGACTGGTGATTGCTCCGACCGATGAAACCTCTCCAAGAGTAAGTTCAGTTATATTTTGGGTTATCAACATATACAAATAAAAGCCTTTTTTTGTATTTTAATTTCTTATTCTACTTATATTAATCAATCAAGGCAATTAGTTTACAATTAACAATAGGTGTATGTTAATTCCTTTTATAAACTACTCTCCTAAAATTCAATATATAGATACTGACTTTTTATATCTGTTAAAATACCAATAATCATATATTTCATAGTATTTGCAATTTTACTCAAAATTAAATAGTAAATTCCTCTATTTGTTATGAGTCAGTTATCTATAAATTTTTTTATAATAAAATCTCAAAATTATTATTATTCAACTGAAACATTTACTTTTAATTAATTTCTTAAATTAAAATAATAGTCTCTTTTTTTTTACGGATCTGCTTTCGCTCTAGCTTACTTTGTTACTATTTGAGATTTTCTAACCCTAAATACTAAACTGATTGTTTCTTTGTGTTCGCTTTGCAATAATGTTTTATATGAGCACCGTGGTACTCATCAAAGAATATTTTTGTTTGTATTACATTCAACGAAATATCCTCATCAAGGCTTATTTGAAGTGTCTCAATCCATTAATACTTGCTTTGTGCTGTGTGCTCTGTGTTGGTGCATTACCATCCGATGTCCCATGGAGTTGGTTTTTGTTGACTTGTGGCTTATTGTCCAGAAAAATTCTTTTATTTCAAGGTAAATTTATTCGTATAACACTATTACTTCGTTTTATATATTTGTCTATGGGGAAAATTTGTTTACAGATAATAAACACGAAGTTTACTAATTTAAATCTCCAGGTCTTACTTTGGGATGACATCAGCTGCGTATTTTTCAATTGTTTCTGGACCTGGAGTAGCGTGGTTTAATTTAGCAACTAAATTCGAAAAAAGCCCTGTTTTGAGGGGGTATCCGCTATTTATACCTCCCAAAGCAAAAGAAAAATTTACGTCACGATGACGCTAAAAACAGCCCTTTTGTGCTTATTTTGACAAATAAAAATGGCTTCCTATATTTATAATTTTAATAAATTTTACTTTGATATTATTTTATTCTTTTTTGTTTTATATTTAAGCAATCCTTATCCCACTTATATTATTGAATGTTATCCTTTTATTTATGTATGGTATAATTTCTCTAGCACAAGCCTTTTCCCATAATTTAAGTTAATTTGACCCATGTCATGACACTTGACCTTTCAAAATTTAGTAAATTATAATTTTCAATTAAACCTTTGATCGGATTTGATAAAACTTACTAACATACCTATCCTAATTTTTACAACTTTAACAATTAACATTATTTTAAACTCCCTATTTAACTATAGAAATGAGGTTATTGACCTCTCAGTTTATTTACCTTTCAACTTTTTTAATTTTAAGTGTTTATATTTCTTTATTGTTCGAAATTCTTTCACTTACTTAAAGAGTGTTCTTTGTTTTTATAGTATATAGTTTATAGTATATATTATATATATATATATATATATATATATATATATATATATATATATATATATATATATATATATTATTTTTTTTTTTTCTTTAACCATTATTTATAAATTTCCTTTTTTATTCTTGGGAATAGGTTAATAAAGCAAATGGTGGAAGTTTATTGCAACGTTTCGCAATTTTTATTGGCTTTTTCAAGCGTAAGTATCTAAAAAAATTAAAATCAAAAATAATTAAAAGGGGAACATCACCCCAATATTTTTAAGATTAGTGTAAACCAAAAACCCAAACAATTTTAAAATCAACATTTAAAAAGGTTCTATCCTAACACAAAATCAGGTACATAATAAAATTAATTTAAACAGGTTTCCTACCTTGGAGTTTGAACCATTTTTATAACTAAAAGAATTTTAAATCTATGTCCGTTTGATTTTTTTTATTTTGATGATATTTTTTTAAATAAAGGAATTTAAAAAGAGGTAAAAGGCTTGCTATTTTTTTATTTGTTTTCGATATGTTGTATACGGGGAAGTGGTCGCTGTTATAAATATTGTTTATAAGTGTGATAAGTGTATTAATATTTGATTGTCAAACATTTATGGATTGATTAAATTAAAATAGATTTGACTAAGATTGTTAATATCTTTTTTGTCATTGACAGCTTTTTTTTTTCTTTTTTTTTTCGATCATTTCTTTGTTTTGTTATTTTTTTGTAATTAGAAACGGACAATTTTAGTTTCTTTAAAATTAAATTCCTTTGTTTGGATTCGTGTTTTTGTGGGGCCCCAGTTGAAGCTTTTTTTGGTATATTTTTCCGTTTAGTCTGTTTTAAGCATTGTGTCTTTAATATATTTTTAGGACAATTTAGGCATGGAATGGAGAAAAATTAGGTTTTTGTTTTTTTCTTTGGTATTGGATTTTTAAAGGTGTAAATAACAGGTTTACTAAATTATGTGCTTTATGACAAACAACCACGTTATACTTGGAAAGAATGTGTTTTATTTTTTGGAAAGACCATAATTATAAGGCATAGCTATGTATTTTTTTTTCTTCTTTGTTCATATCCTTCGGATTTTTTTGTAATTTATTGTAAAATAAATTGTTCTTCGTTGATAACCCTGGTCTTACCGACCGAGCCATTGCGTTAACCTCTGCGGAATATCGACCAGAAATTTTACAAAAAGTAAAGCAGACCTTAGTAAACAACCACTACCCCGAAAACACCATATCTAGGGTTATCAACCAAAAAATATTTTACAATAAATTTTAAAAAAAACCGAAAAAAAGAACAAAAAAAACAAATACATCTTTTCCCTTTATTGATGGTCTTTTTCAAAAAATAAAAAATTCTTTTAATTTTAAAGTTGGGGTTTTCACAAAACCAAAAAATTTGGAAATGTTATTTAATTTAAAAAACCAAAACCAAAAAAAAAATTAAAAAACCCCAAAACCCATTCCCCCAAAATATATAAGAAAATATTTGAAAACAAAACAATGCCCAGAAACGAACCAAAAAAGTTTTCAAAAAAAAAAAAGTTAAATTGCCCCCCCTAAAAAAGTCTCAAACAAGCTTTAATTTAATTTTAAAAAAAACTAAAAAAATGTCCGGGGTTTTAATTACAAAAACAATCAAAAGGGGAAATGATCAAATAAAAAAAGAAAAACTGTCAATGAAAAAAAACAATCTTAGTCAAATCTATTTTAATTTAATCAATCCATAAATGTTTTTTAATCAAATATTAATACATTAACCCCTATAAACAATATTTATAACAGCGACCACTTCCCCGGGGTACAACATTCAAAAACAAAAAAAAACAAACCTTTACCCCAGTTCCTTTTTTAAAAAAAAAAACTCAAAATAAAAAAAAAAATCAAACGGACATGGAAAATTTAAAATTTTTTTAGTTTAAAAATGTATCCCCAACTTTTCCAAAAGGAAATCCCCTTTAATTAATTTTTTTTTGTACCTGATTTTGTGTTAGGAAAAAAACTTTTTTAAAGTTGGGTTTTTAAAATTGTAATTGGTTTTTTTTTAAAACTTTTAATTTTTCTAAAAATATTTGGTGTTCTGTTTTTTAAATTTGTTTTGATTTTAATTCTAATTTTTTACTTACGCTTGAAAAAAAAACAATAAATAATGTGCGGGGAAGGCTGAAAAAATTTTTCCCCATTTTTTTTTTTATTGAAAAAAAAAAAATATATATATATATATATATATATATATATATATATATATATATATATATATATATATATATATATATATATAATATATTTTTTATATTTTTTTATTTTTAAAAAATTTTAATAAAAAATTAATTTATTAAAATTTTTCCCTTTTTTATTGTCTTTTTTTCAACGGGAAGTTTTTAAAAAATTTTAAAAAATCAAAAATAAATTAAAACAGAGACATCAAAAATATTTTTAGAGTTTAAAAATTAAAAATAAAACGAATTACAATTTTAAAATCAACTTTTAAAAATTCTACCCCAACAAAATCAGGTACATAATAAAATTAATTTAAACAGGATGCCTCCCCCTTGGGTTCTGATACATTTTTATAACTAAAAATTTTAAATCTACGTCCGTTTGATTTATTTTTTTTTTGATGATTTTTTTTTTTAAAAAAAAGGTAAAAAAAAAAAAAAAATTCTATTTGCATATTTGTTTTTCGATATACTGTATACAGGAAGTGGTCGCTGTTATAAAAAAAAAGTTTATAAGTGTATTAAAATTTTAAAAATTTTTGGTTGTTTTAAAATTAAAAAAAGGTTTTACTAAGATTGTTAATACCCGTTTTGGGCTTCTTTTTTTTTTTTTTTTGATCATTTTTTTTGATTGTTAGTTTTTTTTAATTAGAATCTTGTGAAAATTTTTTAGTTTCTTTAAAATTAAATTCATTTTTTTTTAGATTCGTGTTTATGTAGGGCAGTTGAAGCATTTTTGGTATATTTGTGTCCTTTTTTGCCCCGTTTTCTAAGCATTGTGTCGTCATTTCAATATATTTTTTAGGACAATTTAGGCATGGAATGGAGTAAATTAGGTTTGATTTTTTTTTTTGGGTTTTGGATTTTTTTAAAGGGTAAATAACGAGTTTACTAAATTATGTCTTTTGACAAACAACCACGTTATACTTGGAAAGAATGTTTTTTTTTTTTTTTAAGACCATCAATAAAAAGGGAAACATTTTTTGTTTTCTTCTTTTTCATATTTTTCCCCGGGTTTTTAAATTTTTGTAAAATAAATATGTTTTTTGGGGTTATAACCCTAGATATTTTTTTGGGGGGAGTGGTTGTTTACAAAAGGCTGCTTTACTTTTTTGAAAAAATTTTTGGTCTTTCCCCCGGGGTTTAAAAAGGCTCAGCCCCGGAAGCCCCCGGGTTATCAACCAAAGAACATATTTATTTTAATTTTTAAAAAAACCCCCGGGGGTATGAACAAAGAAAAAAAAAAAAACAACTATCCCTTTTTTATGGTTTTTCCCAAAAAAAAAAACACATTTTTTTAAATATAACGGGTTTGGGTTTTTTGCCCCCAAAATTTAGTAAACTCGTTATTTACACCTTTAAAAAGTCCAATACCAAAAAAAAAAAGTCAAAAATTTACTCCATTCCATCCCCTTTTTCCTAAAAAAAATATTGGAATGAGGGCCCAGAAAACAGACTAAACGGACAAAAAACCAAAAATGCTTCAACTGCCCTACATAAACCGAATCTCAAAAAAAACATAAATTTTAAATTTTTAAAGGGGAAATAAAATCTGTTACAAGATTCCCCAAATTTCAAAAAAAAAACAATCAAAGAAATGATCGGGGAAAAAAAAAAAAAAAAGAAGCTGTCAATGACAAAAAAAAATTAAAAATTAGTCCAAAAAAATTTTTTTAAAAATTTATAAAGGGGAATCAAAATATTAATACACTTATCACACTGTATAAAAAATTTATAACAGCGACCACTTTTATCAAATCGAAAAACAAAAAATAAATAACAAACCTTTTCACTTTTGGTTCCTTTATTTAAAAAAAAAAATCAAAATAAAATAAATCCAATTTTATTTAAAAAATTCCTTTTTTTTTTTAAAAATGTTTTCTCCCCAATTTTCATCCTGTTTTTTAAATTAATTTTTTAAGTACCTGATTTTGTGTTAGGATAGAACTTTTTTTAAAGTTGATTTTTTAAAAATTTAATTTGTTTTTTTGGGTTTTCACTAATCTTTTAATTTAAAAAAAATTTTGTGATGTTCTGTTTTTTAAATTTGTTTTGATTTTAATTCTATTTTTTAAAAATTACCTTGAAAAAGCACAATAAATAATTTCGAAACGTTGCAATAAACTCCACCATTTGCTTTATTAATATTCCCCCAAAATAAAAAAAAGGAAATTTTAAATAATGGTTAAAGAAAAAAAAATAAATATTATATATATATATATATATATATATATATATATATATATATATATATATATATATATATATATATATATATATATATATATATATATATATATATATAATTTTTAAATATATATAAAAAAAAAAAAAAAATCTTTTTAAGTAAGTAAAAAAAATTTCGAACAATAAAGACAATATAAACACTTAAAATTATAGGAAAATTTTGAATAAGGTGACATAAACTAAGGGTAATAATTATTCTATAGTTAAATGGGAGTTTAACCAATAATGTTAATTTTAAAAAATTGTAAAAAAATTAGGAAAAAAGGGGAATTTATTGGGTTTTTAAATCCATCAAAGGTTTTAAATTTAAAATTAATAATTTACAAATTTTTTAAAAAGGGCAAGTGTCATGACATGGGTCAAATTAACTATAAATTACGGGGAAAAGGGGAGAGAAATTATACCATACATAAATAAAAAGGGGGAAAAAAAATTTTCCCAAAAATATAAGTGGGATAAAAAGGTTGCTTAAATATAAACAAAAAAAAAAAAAATAATATCCCCAAATAAAATTTATTAAAAAAATTATAAATATAGGAAGCCATTTTTTTTTTTTCAAAATAAGCACAAAAAAAGGGTGTTTTTAGCGTCATCGTGAACGTTTTTTCTTTTGCTTTGGGAGGTATAAATAGCGGGATACCCCCCCAAAAAAAAAAATTTTTTTTAAATTTATTTTAAATTTTAAAATATATATATATATATATATATATATATATATATATATATATATATATATATATATATATATATATATATATAATTTTAATTTTTTTTATAAAATTTTTTTAAATTTTTTTAAATAAAATAAATTTTTTTTTTTTTTTTTTTTTTTTTTAATTAATTTAAAAATAATATTTTATAA